>MU731748.1:2589-29684 GCA_026770625.1 Nicotiana glauca
TAGTTCATTCTTTCAACTTTAAGCTTCTCAAATGAGAATTCTCATCTAAATTTAACTTCGATCTTCCCGAATTTAAATTCCGACCATGCGAACAAGTCATAATACCTGAACTGAAGCTGTTCATGGCCTCCGACTGCTGAACGGAGCGCTAGTACTCAAAACAACCGGTCGGGTCGTTACAAAAGCACTGTTGGTTCAAGAGTTCACTAGCAAAGACCTCTACAAAATCAAATGTATCCATATTTACAGAATCAATAAAAATAAACATCCTAGTTGTTCAAAAGGTCTTCACCATTCACTTTAATGAATCAAATTGATTTGTGACCACCATATCCAATTGCATCACCCGTATTTTCCTACGCATACAAAATAAAATTAAAAATTAGGAAGAAATATATATATATATATATATATATATAGTATATATATGGTTAGAAAGCATGATTTTGTAAGTTAAGATTGAGGTAATTTTTGGAATTGGAAAATATAAATACCTTTTCAAGACTTGGAGCGTGAGTTGAGCCAGAAGAATGTGGCAAATTTTGGCCTCTCATAGCTCGTGCATCAACTGGTGAAGGAATATTAGATCCAACACACCCTTGTATATCATTAAAATTCTGTCCTGGGTTTTTTTTCACCAATTGACTAAAAAAATATCACATTTCTTCTCTCATCATTTCCTTCATTTCTTCCTTCAGAGAAGTTATTTCATTGGCATGCTTTTGTTTAAGCTTGGTGATTTCTTCATCTTTTTTCAGAGAGCTTGTCGTCACCGGTCTACCATAGCATCTAATTAGAGAGACATCATAATGCTCATTACCAGCATAACAAGACTTGCCTTATGCTATAAGGTTAATATTATAACTCTTCAAGATACCCCACTCTTCAGGAAGGAACGTCCAGGCAGCTATCCTAGCCTCCACATTAGCAACTACTTGATCCTTATAAATTAAAAAGCAACTGTCAGTGGTCTTCTTCAGTCATTAACCTGGACTAATATAAGTCCACCAGGGGAAAGTTTCTAAAGAGGAGGATGCAACACAGTACAATTCAGGAATTTAATTTCCAAATTGGAAGCAAGGCTGAAGAACTTAGCAGGATATCATCAGAGCAAGAAAATACATTCAGAAAGAAGTCATCGACTCAACCTGAAGGGAATCTAAAATGACAGGCCATCTCTAAAAAGGTTTCTAGAAGCATTGAATGCTAAAAGCATAATGCTCAAGAGAGGTTTTTCCATACTCCACTACGGATCATTTCACAATATGCTTGGTTCACCCAATATGGTACATGATTAATAATTCTACCCCTTTTCACATAGAACTTTGAGCATAATATATGTGCTACATCTGATTTTTATGAAAGAACCAACTTTAAAGATAAGAGATAAAGCAATTTCCAGTCAAAATTCTTACTAGATGCCTTAGAAGAAAAGCTTCAATTCTTTCCTGATTTTCTTCAGGGTCAATGGAACATGTGCTGTATATTAGAACTCCACCTGGCTTCACCAACATGCAGATGCAGAACAAAAGCATAAAGGAAAAGGATACAACAACAGAACCTCATATGTTAATGCGTAAAGCTAGTCACTCAATAATAATGCATATAACCAAGAGGCATTTCAGATTGTAAGTACATGTAGTTGCAGTAAAAAACTTAACCAGCTTTGACTTAATAAAACAGGAAAATTGAGTTATAATTAACATCAACCAAGCTTGTATATCTCATTTTCCAACTCTCTTATACTCAGTAGGAGAAATGTTTATAAAGATATGCGCCTTATTTTGATCCGCTTCTGAACTTGCATTATCCTCACCAGTCACCAACATTACTAGGAAAAAACTACTCAATATATTTCTAAAAGGCAAAATCCGTCAGTGGTGATTGGCAGCAGCAATTAAGGTGAAGGTTGCACTTAGTTTATGAATTAAGAACTATGGTTTTACTTGGAAGCTGAATCGAGAAGCTCATCTTGTAAATGTTTAAGTTGCTCCATATCTTCCTGTTTCCTATTCCAACGCAAATCTACTCGCTTTCGCAAACAAAGAGGAAATATACATTTCAAATGTCCCAGCTACTACTACCTATGGTTTAAAGAAATACGAAACCACAAAAGCAAGAATAACGAATGTGACATAAGAAGAAGAGGAATAAAGGACCAAAACTTTTAGCACCTATGAAAGCTTTTATCGAACAATAGAAATTGCACACATCTCTAGAATGAAAATACCTTAGAAAGAACACCCGCCCTGAACAAGGTGCATCCAACAAGACTTTATCCCATTCTACAACCTTATCGATCTGCCAAAAGTTAAACCAGGGATTAGCAGTTGGAAACTAATATACCATGTTTTTTCACAACTTGCAAGTTCTTACAGAAAAAGTTCGAAGATCAGCATGAATAGTACTGATGACATCAATAACTTGGTGCAATTTGGCTGTCTCTTTGAGTATGCGCAACCGACCTTCATTTATGTCAACGGCAAATAATGTACCTGACAAACAAGTAAAGCATTGGAGTGTAGCGTTAGACAGTCAACAAACATAACTTTCATACATACGAAAAGGTTAATGACCAGAATTGCTGGAAACACTATGCATATAACTATTTATATAATCCACAGTTGAAAATGTTGAAAATATGCAATGCTTTAACAAGTCTAAGTCACCAATGAACAATAGTTGTAAAAAAAAAGGCTTTATCCAGTTGTAAAACAAAACATATGACGAGCCATCGTGATTCTGAAACTCTCAAAATAGAAAAACAGATATTACAAAGCAACGAACCTGTTAGCTTTTGATTGAGTTACTTTTAGGCAACAACAACAACATAATACCCAAATGCGATCCCACAAGTGGGGTCTGGGGAGGGTGGGATGTACTCAAACCTTACTCCTACCTTGTGTGAGGTAAAGAGGTTGTTTTCGATAGACCATCGGCTAAAGAAAAGTGTTTTCAAAACAGGTTTGAAAAATACAAGAGTAAAAAAAGCTAAGATGGAAATACTGAAGAAAAGAAAAGCATTGCCAGCAGAAGTTACTTTTCGGCACCAACAATTAATAAATGTAATTAGTGATGGACAAGGGAATATGGTGTTGTATAACAGATACCATGATTGTCTACATGTCACGACCCGGATTTCTCACCCTCGGGAGTCGTGATAGCGCCTACTCATAGAAGCTAGACAAGCCAAATTTAGTTACTTTTCCTTGATAAACAATCCTTTTAACAATAATATTTACACAATGAGAAGTCAACAATAATAAGCGGAAGTCTTAAATCTAAATAGCTAAACAAGATACTGAATTCCAACATAATCTCTACCCAAGAACAGGAGTCACCTACTCACGGACATTTAAGAAATACTAAATACAAGGTCTGAAAGAAACATAAATCTGTTTATCCCGAATACAAAGAGATGACAGTCTAATATAAGGATAGAAGGGAGACGCCCTGGCCTGCGGACGCCTGCAAGGCTACCTCGGGTCTTTCCGAACTGAAGGTATGCTCCCGAACTAAAGCTGCTGCTCGAAACCTGAACCTGTGCAAAAATGCACAGAGTGTAGCATCAGCACAATCGACCCCATGTGCTGGTAAGTGCCTAGCCTAACCCTGGCGAATTAGTGACGAGGCTAGACTGGACATCACATAAACCTGTGCAGAAATATATATACGAGTACAACGGAAAATAGCAAGAACATAACAATTTAAATTGGGGAGGGGAGCATGCTGCAGGGGTAACAGTTAGAAACAAATATCAGGAATAATGGTAAGTACATCTACAGTTTAACTTCTAGCAATAATGAATAAACAAGGCAATTTTCATATTTAACTCATCTCGTTGCAGGCGTGCAACCCGTTCCCATTTCAATATCACTCGTGGCAGGCGTACCACTCGCTCCCATTTCACTATATCATGTGTGGTAGGCGTACCACTTGATCCCATCTCAATATATCATGTGTGGTAGGCGTGCCACTCGATCCCATCTCAATATATCATGTGTGGTAGGCGTACCACACGATCCCATCTCAATATATCATGTGTGGTAGGCGTACCACTCGATCCCATCTCAATATATCATGTGTGGTAGGCGTACCACTCGATCCCATCTCAATATATCATGTGTGGTAGGCGTACCACTCGATCCCATCTCAATATATCACAAAGAAAATCCCAGCAAGGGAATAAGATAATATAATGTTTTCCCGGCAAGGAAACAAGAATATAAAATCAACTATCCCGGCAAGGGAGGGTCCGCTATAACCAATCTTATTCAACTTCTTCTTGGCACAACAAATATTCCTATTCAGTCGCAACTTTCAGGATCAACCAAAGGTACACAATTAGCAAGATTAAGGCTCACGGTCATGCTAGACACCAATGTATAGATACTCGTCACCATGCCTATACATCGTACTAGATTATCTAGCAAGTAGAAAACAAGACTCAACTCCTATTCCCTCAAGCTAGGGTTAAACCAAACACTTACCTCAACTTCCACGACCAAATCAATCCACAACGACCGCTTTCCCTTTCGAATTCGGCTCTAACTCAATCGAATTTATGCAATAAGGACTTCATAATATCAATATAGGCTAAACAAATCAAACCCAATGCCTAAATATAGATTCCCAAGCTTTCTTCCCACAATTCCAAAAATCGACCCCGGGTCCGCTTGGTCAAAACACGAGGTTCGGATAAAAATCAAATCCCATATTCACCCACGAGTCCGAGTATATATTTTGTTTTCAAATTCGACCCCAAAACGAGGTCTAAATCAAGAAAAATTGAGAAGCCCTAACTTTACCCATCTTCTCAATTTCTACCCTAAATTACATGTTTTAGGTCTAGGAGTTCAATAGATGATGATAGAAAATAAAGAAAACGAGTTAAACAATACTTACCCGAGAAGTTTTGGTGAAGAGATGCTCTAACAATCACCTAGAAGCTTTGGAGAAGAAAGGGTTCGTGTATATTTTTAATGAAACCCGTCACTGTTATGTTTTTAGACTTTTAAAATAACTGGGCAAAATTGCCCTTCGCGTTCGCGAGAGCAAGGCCGCATTCGCGAAGGGTTGGCTTGATAGACTATCGCGTTCGCGATGAGAAGGACGCGAACGTGAAGAAAATGACAGGGGGGTCCAGGTGATTGGCCTACGTGAACGCGTTGGCATGTATGCGAATGCAATGAGGTAAGGCCGGGACCCTACGCGAACGCGGTCCAGCCATTGCGAACGCGGTCCAGCCATCGCGAACGCGGAGAAGGAAAGAGGGCTGGGCCCTCAGAGTTCAAAGACTCTATGCGAACGCGAAAGGAGAATGCGAACGCGAAGAAGAACTCGCTTGAGGCTTTGCGAACGCGAACAAGGAGTCGCGAACGCGAAAAAGAAAAAGACCTGAGCACTTGATGCATATTTTCTGCAACTTTTCTAACTTCAAAACCAACCCGGAACACCTCCGAAACACTCCCGAGCCCTCGGGGCTCCTAACCAAACACATACACTAACTCAACAACATCCTACGAACTTAACCGTGCGATCAAATCGCCAAAATAACATCACGAACGAGGAATCAAACCTCAAAATCACTAGTTTTTCTTCAAACTTCATAAACTTTCAAATTTAGAGTTTTAAGTCCGAAACATCCAATTTCAACCAAACTTCACAGAAATATCTTAAAACACATATAAGACCTGTATCGGGCGCCGGACCAAAATACGAGCCCGATACCAACACGTTCTAATAAATTTTCATTTCCATTTTCCTTAACAATTTCAGAAAAATAATTTCTTTTAAAAATTTATTTCTCGGGCTCTGGACCTCGAATTCGATTCCGCGCATATGCACGAATCCCATATTTTTCTACGGACCTTACGAGACCGTCAAATCACGGGTCCGGGTCCGGGTCCGTTTACCCAAAATGTTGACTGAAGTCAAATTTACTCATATTAATATCTAAATTTATCATTTTTCACACAGAATTCATATTTAAGCTTTCCGTCTACGTGCCCGAATTGCACACGCAAATCGAGGCAACCCCAAATGAGGTCTTCGAGACCTCAGAAGCACAGAAAGAGTAGGGAAATAAGTGATGACTCTTTGGGTCGTCACATTCTCCACCTCTAAAACAACCATTCGTCCTCGAACGGACAAAAGAAAGAAGTACCTAAGTCAGGGAAAAGATGGGGATAACGACTCCGCATATCAGACTCGGACTCACAGGTCGATACTTAGGGGGCTGACCTCTCCACTGAACATGAACAGAGGGAAAACTCTTGGATCTCAACTGACGAACCTGCCGGTCTGGAATAGCTACCGGCTCCTCCTCATAAGATAAATCCTTGTCCAACTAGACGGTGCTGAAATCTAACACGTGGGCTGGATTGCCGTGATACCTCCGAAGCATGGATACATGAAAAACTGGATGCACGGGTGATAAGCTAGGCGGAAATGCAAGTCTATAAGCCACCTCTCCCGCTCAATCAAGAATCTCAAACGGACCAATGAATTTAGGGCTAAGCTTGCCCTTCTTCCCAAATCTCATCACGCCCTTCATAGGTGACACTCAGAGCAATACTCGCTCACCAACCATGAAAGCTAAATCTCGAAACTTGCAAGTTCTTACAGAAAAAGTTCGAAGATCAGCATGAATAGTACTGATGACATCAATAACTTGGTGCAATTTGGCTGTCTCTTTGAGTATCCGCAACCGACCTTCATTTATGTCAACGGCAAATAATGTATCTGACAAACAAGTAAAGCATTGGAGTGTAGCGTTAAACAGTCAACAAACATAACTTTCATACATACGAAAAGGTTAATGACCAGAATTGCTGGAAACACTATGCATATAACTATTACATAATCCACAGTTGAAAATGTTGAAAATATGCAATGCTTTAACAAGGCTAAGTCACCAATGAACAATAGTTGTAAAAAAAAAGGCTTTATCCAGTAGTAAAACAGAACATATGCCGAGCTATCGTGATTCTGAAACTCTCAAAATAGAAAAACAGATATTACAAAGCAACGAACCTGTTAGCTTTTGATTGAGTTACTTTTAGGCAACAACAATAACATAATACCCAAATGCGATCCCACAAGTGGGGTCTGGGGAGGGTGGGATGCACTCAAACCTTACCCCTACCTTGTGTGAGTTAAAGAGGTTGTTTCCGATAGACCATCGGCTCAAGAAAAGTATTTTCAAAACAGGTTTGAAAAATACAAGAGTAAAAAAAGCTAAGATGGAAATACTGAAGAAAAGAAAAGCATTGCCAGCAGAAGTTACTTTTCGGCACCAACAATTAATAAATGTAATTAGTGATGGACAAGGGAATATGGTGTTGTATAACAGATACCATGATTGTCTACATGTCACGACCCGGATTTCCCACCCTCGAGAGTCGTGATGGCGCCTACTCGTAGAAGCTAGGCAAGCCAAATTTAGTTACTTTTCCTTGATAAACAATCCTTTTAACAGTAATATTTACACAATGAGAAGTCAACAATAATAAGAGGAAGTCTTAAATCTAAATAGCTAAACAAGATACTGAATTCCAACGTAATCTCTACCGACGAACTGGAGTCACCCACTCACGGACATCTAAGAAATACTAAATACAAGGTCTGAAAGAAACATAAATCTGTTTATCCCGAATACAAAGAGATGACAGTCTAATGTAAGGATAGAAGGGAGACGCCCGGGTCTGCGGACGCCTGCAAGTCTACCTCGGGTCTCTCCGGACTGAAGGTATGCTCCCGAACTAAAGTTGTTGCTGCTGCTGCTCGAAACCTGAACCTGTGCAAAAATGCACAGAGTGTAGCATCAGCACAATCGACCCCATGTGTTGGTAAGTGCCTAGCCTAACCCCGGTGAAGTAGTGACGAGGCTAGACTAGACATCACATAAACCTGTACAAAAATATATATACGAGTACAACAAAAAATAGCAAGAACATAACAATTTAAACTGGGGAGGGGAGCATGCTGCAGAGGTAACAATTAGAAATAAATATCAGGAATAATGGTAAGTACATCTACAGTTTAACTTCTAGCAATAATGAATAAACAAGGCAACTTTCATATTCAACTCATCTCGTTGCAGGCGTGCAACCCGCTCCCATTTCAATATCACTCGTGGTAGGCATACCACTCGCTCCCATTTCACTATATCATGTGTGGTAGGCGTACCACTTGATCCCATCTCAATATATCATGTGTGGTAGGCGTACCACTCGATCCCATCTCAATATATCATGTGTGGTAGGCGTACCACTCGATCCCATCTCAATATATCATGTGTGGTAGGCGTACCACTCGATCATCTCAATATATCATGTGTGGTAGGCGTACCACTCGATCCCATCTTAATATATCATGTATGGTAGGCGTACCACTCGATCCCATCTCAATATATCATGTGTGGTAGGCGTACCACTCGATCCCATCTCAATATATCACAAAGAAAATCGCGGCAAGGGAACAAGATAATATAATGTTTTCCCGGCAAGGGAACAAGAATATCAAATCAACTATCCCAGCAAGGGAGGGTCCTCTATAACCAATCTTATTCAACTTCTTCTTGGCACAACAAATATCCCTATTCAGTTGCAACTTTCAGGATCAACCAAAGGTACACAATTAGCAAGATTAAGACTCACGGTCATGCTAGACACCAATGTATAGATACTCATCACCATGCCTATACATCGTACTCAATTATTTAGCAAGTAGCAAACAAGACTCAACTCCTATTCCCTCAAGCTAGGGTTAAACCAAACACTTACCTCAACTTCCACGACCAAATCAATCCACAACGACCGCTTTCCCTTTCGAATTCGGCTCCAACTCAATCGAATCTATACAATAAGGACTTCATAATATCAATATAGGCTAATCAAATCAAACACAATGCCTAAATATAGATTCCCAGGCTTTCTTCCCACAATTCCAAAAATTGACCCCGGGTCCGCTTGGTCAAAATACGAGGTTCGGACAAAAATCAAATCCCCCATTCACCCACGAGCTCGAGTATATATTTTGTTTTCAAATTCGACCCCAAAATGAGGTCTAAATAGAGAAAAATTGAAAAGCCCTAACTTTACCCATCTTCCCAATTTCTACCCTAAATTACATGTTTTAGGTCTAGGATTTCAATAGATGATGATGGAAAATGAAGAAAACGAGTTAAACAATACTTACCCGAGAAGTTTTGGTGAAGAGATGCTCTAACAATCGCCTAGAAGCTTTGGAGAAGAAAGGGTTAGTGTATATTTTTAGTGAAACCCGTCACTGTTCTGTTTTTAGACTTTTAAAATAACTGGGCAAAATTGCCCTTCGCGTTCGCGGGAGCAAGGTCGCATTCGTGAAGGGTTGGCTTGATAGACTATCACGTTCGTGATGAGAAGGACGCGAACGTGAAGAGAAAAACTGGGGGGTCCAGGTGATTGGCCTACGCGAACACGTTGGCCTGTATACGAACGCGAAGATGTAAGGCTGGGACCCTACGCGAACGCGGTCCAGCCATCGCGAATGCGGAGAATGAAAGATGGCTGGGCCCTCAGAGTTCAAAGACTCTATGCGAACGCGAAGGGAGAATGCGAATGCGAAGAAGAACTCGTTTGAGGCTTCGCGAACGCGAACAAGGCGTCGCGAACGCGAAAATGAAAAAGACCTGAGCACTTGATGCATATTTTCTGCAACTTTTCTAAGTTCCAAACCACCCCGGAACACCTCTGAAACACTCCCGAGCCCTCGGGGCTCCTAACCAAACACATACACTAACTCAACAACATCTTACGAACTTAACCGTGCGATCAAATCGCCAAAATAACATCACGAACGAGGAATCAAACCTCAAAATCACTAGTTTTTCTTCAAACTTCATAAACTTTCAAATTTAGAGTTTTAAGTCCAAACGTCCAATTTCAACCAAACTTCACAGAAATATCTTAAAACACATATAAGACCTGTATCGGGCGCCGGAACCAAAATACGAGCCCGATACCAACACGTTCTAATAAATTTTCATTTCCATTTTCCTTAACAATTTCAGAAAAAAAATTTCTTTTAAAAATTTATTTCTCGGGCTCTGGACCTCGAAATTCGATTCCGGGCATATGTCCGAGTCCCATATTTTTCTACGGACCCTCCGAGACCGTCAAATCATGGGTCCGGATCCATTTACCTAAAATGTTGACCGAAGTCAAATTTACTCATATTAATATCAAAATTTATCATTTTTCTCACAGAATTTATATTTAAGCTTTCCGGCTACGCACCCGGACTGTGCACGCAAATCGAGGCAACCCCAAATGAGGTCTTCGAGACCTCAGAAACACAGAAAGAGTAGGGAAACAAGTGATGACTCTTTGGGTCGTCACATTCTCCACCTCTAAAACAACTATTCGTCCTCGAACGGACAAAAGAAAGAAGTACCTGAGTCAGGGAAAAGATGGGGATAACGACTCCGCATATCAGACTCGGACTCCCAGGTCGATGCTTAGGGGGCTAACCTCTCCACTGAACATGAATAGAGGGAAACCTTTTGGATCTCAACTGACGAACCTGCCGGTCGAGAATAGCTACCGGCTCCTCCTCATAAGATAAATCCTTGTCCAACTGGACGGTGCTGAAATCTAACACGTGGGCTGGATCGCCGTGATACCTCCGAAGCATGGATACATGAAAACCTGGATGCACGACTGATAAGCTAGGCGGCAATGCAAGTCTATAAGCCACCTCTCCCGCTCGATCAAGAATCTCAAACGGACCAATGAATTTAGGGCTAAGCTTGCCCTTCTTCCCAAATCTCATCACGCCCTTCATAGGCGACACTCGGAGCAATACTCGCTCACCAACCATGAAAGCTACATATCGAACCTTACGATCTGTATAGCTCTTTTGCCATGACTGAGCCGAACGAAGCCTATCCTGAATGATCTTGACCTTGTCTAAGGCCTCCTAAGCCAAATCCGTACCTATCAACCGAGCCTCTCCCGGCTCTAACCATCCAATCGAAGACCGACACCGCCTACCATATTAAGCCTCATAAGGAGCCATCTGGATGCTCGACTGGTAGCTATTGTTTTAGGCAAACTCTGCTAAAGGAAAGATTTGATCCCACGAGCCTCCAAAGTCAATAACACAAGCCCGGAGCATATCCTCCAAAATCTGAATAGTCCGCTCGAACTGACCGTCCGTCTGAGGATGAAATGCTGTGCTCAACTCAACCCGTGTGCCCAACTCTCGCTAAACTGCACTCCAGAAGCGCGAGGTAAACTGCGTACCCCGGTCCGAAATGATCGATACCGATACACCATGAAGGCGAACAATCTCCCGGATATAAATCTCAGCTAATCTCTCAGTTGAATTGAAGACTGCCACAAGAATGAAATGTGCTAACTTGGTCAGCCTATCAACAATAACCCATATCGCATCGAACTTCTTCCGAGTCAACGGAAGTCCGGTAACGAAGTCCACAGTGATCCTCTCCCACTTCCACTCGGGAAGCTCAATCCTCTGAAATAAACCACCAGGCCTCTGATGCTCGTACTTAACCTGCTGACAGTTCAAACAACGAACCACATATGCAACAATATCCTTCTTCATCCTACGCCACCAATAATGCTGCCGCAAGTCCTGATACATCTTTGCGGTGCCTGGATGAATAAAGTACCGGGAACTGTGGGCCTCCTCTAAGATCAACCCACGAAGTCCATCCACATTGAGCATGCAAACTCGACCCTGCAATCTCAAAAACTCCATCCGCATCTAAGGTAACCTGCTGGGCACCTCCACGCCGCACCGTGTCCCTGAGGACATACAAATGGGGATCATCAAACTGCCGATCACGGATACGCTCCAATAATGAAGAACGAGCGACCGTGCAAGCCAACACACGACTAGGCTCAAAAACATCCAGTCTCACGAACTGATTGGCTAGGGCCTAAACATCCAAAGCAAGCGGCATCTGACTGACTAGAATATAAGCAAGACTGCCCATACTAGCAGACTTCCTACTCAAAGCATCGGCCTCCACGTTGGCCTTCCCCGGATGGTATAAAATGGTGACATCATAATCTTTCCACAATTCCAACCACCTCCTCTGCCTCAAATTCAACTCCTTCTGCTTGAACAAGTACTGAAGACTCTTGTGGTCAGTGAACACCTCACATGCCACGCCATACAAATAATGCCTCCAAATCTTCAAGGCTTGAACAATAGCTGCCAACTCTAAATCATGCACTGGATAGTTCTTCTCATAAATCTTCAACTGCCTCGAAGCATAGACAATAACCTTGCCACCCTGCATCAACACTGCACCAAGACTAACACGGGAAGCATCACAATAAACTGTATAATGCCCTGATCCCATGGGCAAAACCAACACTGGTGCCGTAGTCAGAGCTGTCTTGAGCTTCTGAAAGCTCGCCTCACACTCGTCCGACCATCTGAACTGGTAACCCTTCTGGGTCAACCTGGTCATCGGGGCTGCAATAGATGAAAACCCCTTCACAAACCGACGGTAGTAGCCTGCCAATCCCAGGAAACTCCAAATCTCTGTAGCAGATGCAGGTCTAGTCCAGCTCTTGACTGCCTCAATCTTCTTCGGGTCCCCCTGAATACCCTCTGCTGATACAACGTGACCCAGAAATGCTACTGAACTCAGCCAGAACTGACACTTGGAGAACTTGGCATATAACTGACTATCCCTCAGAGTTTGAAGAACCACTCTAAGGTGATGCTCGTGCTCCTCCTGGCTGCGGAAGTACACCAAAATATCATCAATAAAGACTATCACGAGCATGTCCAAATATGGCCTGGACACTCGGTTCATCAACTCCATGAATGCTGCTGGGGCATTGGTCAACCGAGTTCATCAAATATGGAACTCATAATGCCCACATCGAGTGCGGAAAGTTGTCTTAGGGACATCGGATGCCCTAATCCTCAACTGATGATAGCCAGATCCCAAGTCAATCTTGGAAATACCCTGGCACCCTGAAGCTGGTCGAACAAACCATCAATCCTCGGCAGTGGATACTTATTCTTAATGGTTACCTTGTTCAACTGCCGTTAATCTATGCACATCCTCATCGATCCGTCTTTCTTCTTGACAAATAACACTGGCGCGCCCCAAGGCGAAACACTGGGTGTGATAAAACCCTTCTCTAGCAAATCCTGCAACTGGTCCTTTAACTCCTTTAACTCTGGCGAGGTCATACGATATGGCGGGATAGAAATTGGCTTGGTGCCCGGAGCTAAATCAATACAGAAATCAATGTCCCTGTCGGGTGGCATACCCGGCAAGTCTGAGGGGAAAACATCTGGAAACTCCCTGACAATAGGCACAAAATCTATAGGAGGAACCTCAGCATTGGAATCACAAACATAGGCCAAATAGGCCAGACACCCCTTCTCGACCATACGTCGAGCCTTCACGTACGAAATGACCCTGCGGTTAGAATAACCTGGAGTGCCTCTCCACTCTAAACAAGGCATATCGGGCAATGCTAAGGTCACAGTCTTGGCATGGCAGTCCAAGATAGCGTGCTAGGGTGATAGCCAATCCACCATAAAGCAACAAATCAACACGGGTCTCAAGACCCCCCACAACATAAGAGCGATGAACTCGATCAAACACAATAGAACCACCCACCGGCGTAGACACATACACAGAAATACCCAAAGCATCACTAGGCATGACCAGGTATGGTAGAAAGTAAGATGACACATACGAATACGTAGACCCAGGGTCAAATAGCACTGAAGCATTTCTATCACAAACCAGAATAGTACTTGTAATGTCTGCATCTAAAGACTCACCCTCTGGCCTGGCTGCTGGCTGGCCTCCACCTCTGGCGGCATGAGCTCCACCTCTATGACCTCTACCTCCACCTCTAACACCCCTGCCACCGCCTCTGGCTGGCTGGACAGGCTGTGGAACCTCTGGTGCCTGAATCCTAGTACAAGAACTCTGATGCTAGAAGCTGCTCGATGCTCGAGGGCAAAATCTGACAATGTGCCTCGGGTCACCATAAACGTGGAAAAACCTCGACTGATGTGGCTGAGTACCCCTCAACCTCGGGCAAGCCCTCCTAAGGTGATCATGCTCACCACACTCGTAGCATCCACGCGAATGCTGTAGCTGAGGAATCTGAGACTGACCCTATCGACCTGAATGGCCACCTAAAGTACCATGAGTGACCTGGAGAGCTGACTAAAAGGCCTAGGAGGATGGCCTCTACCATAAGAACCTCTACCTCCAGACGAGGTACCACTGAATCTGCCTGCATGACGGGGCCTCTTATCCAACCCGTGAATACCTCCCTGTGGTAGAACCATCTCAACTCTACGGCCCACATTAGCCGCCTCTCGAAAAGTAATCTCACTTCCGGCCTGAGCCACTATTATCGGCTGACCTGCCACCGCTGGCTGGACTACTGGAAGCAAACCCACTCGAATGACACTCTCTATGAGGCCTACCAATCGGACTAGAGCATCCTGAAGAACTGGGGTGGCAATGAACCCTTCTGGGACCTGAGCTGGGCCCACCGGAACTGCTGGGGTTGGAATCTCCTCCTCAAAATCATCCCGAGGCTCCGCCACTGAGGCTGTTGCTGGGGACTTGGACTACTAAGCGGTAGATGAGGAAGTGCGTGTTCTCGCCATCTGTGGAAAAACAGAGTAGAAATTCAATCGGTACTTGAGAAACAGAACCGCACGACAAGAAAGAACAAATGTGAAACTTTTCCTAACTCTAAAGCCTCTGGGGGATAAATACAGACGTCTCCGTACCGATCCATTAGACTCTACAAAGTTTGTCCGTGAGTTGTGAGACCTATGTAACCTAGTGCTCTGATACCAACTTGTCGCGACCCGAATTTCCCACCCTCGGGAGTCGTGATGGCGCCTACTCGTAGAAGCTAGGCAAGCCAAATTTAGTTACTTTTCCTTGATAAACAATCCTTTTAACAATAATATTTACACAATGAGAAGTCAACAATAATAAGCGGAAGTCTTAAATCTAAATAGCTAAACAAGATACTGAATTCCAATGTAATCTCTACCCAAGAACTGGAGTCACCTACTTACGAACATCTAAGAAATACTAAATACAAGATCTGAAAGAAACATAAATCTGTTTATCACGAATACAAAGAGATGACAATCTAATGTACGGATAGAAGGGAGACGCCGGGCCTGCGGACGCCTGCAAGGCTACCTCGGGTCTCTTCGGACTGAAGGTATGCTCCCGAACTAAAGCTGCTATTTCTGCTGCTCGAAATCTGGACCTGTGCAAAAATGCACAGAGTGTAGCATCAGCACAACCGACCCCATGTGTTGGTAAGTGCCTAGCCTAACCCCGGTGAAGTAGTGACGAGGCTAGACTGGACATCACATAAACCTGTGCAGAAATATATATACGAGTACAACGGAAAATAGCAAGAACATAATAATTTAAACTGGGGAGGGAAGCATGCTGCAGGGGTAACAGTTAGAAGCAAATATCAGGAATAATGGTAAGTACATCTACAGTTTAACTTCTAGCAATAATGAATAAACAAGGCAACTTTCATATTCATCTCATCTCGTTGCAGGCGTGCAACCCGCTCCCATTTCAATATCACTCGTGGTAGGCGTACCACTCGCTCCCATTTCACTATATCATGTGTGGTCGGCATACCACTCGATCCCATCTCAATATATCAAGTGTGGTAGGCGTACCACTCGATCCCATCTCAATATATCATGTGTGGCAGGCGTACCACTCGATCCCATCTCAATATATCATATGTGGTAGGCGTGCCACTCGATCCCATCTCAATATATCATGTATGGTAGGCGTACCACTCAATCCCATCTTAATATATCATCTGTGGTAGGCGCACCACTCGATCCCATCTCAATATATCACAAAGAAAATCCCGGCAACGGAACAAGATAATATAATGTTTTCCCGGCAAGGGAGCAAGAATATCAAATCAACTATCCCGGCAAGGGAGGGTCCACTATAACCAATCCTATTCAACTTTTTCTTGGAATAACAAATATCCCTATTCAGTCGCAACTTTCATAGGATCAACCAAGGGTACATAATTAGCAAGATTAAGACTCACGGTCATGCTAGACACCAATGTATAGATACTCGTCACCATGCCTATACATCGTACTCGATCATTTAGCAAGTAGCAAACAAGACTCAACTCCAATTCCCTCAAGCTAGGATTAAACCAAACACTTACCTCAACTTCCACGGCCAAATCAATCTACAACGACCGCATTCCCTTTCGAATTTGGCTCCAACTCAATCGAATCTATACAATAAGGACTTCATAATATCAATATAGGCTAAACAAATCAAACCCAATGCCTAAATATAGATTCCCAAGCTTTCTTCCCAAAATTCCAAAAATTGACCCCGGGCCCGCTTGGTCAAGACACGAGGTTCGGACCAAAATCAAATCCCCCATTCACCCACGAGCCCGAATATATATTTTGTTTTCAAATTCGACCCCAAAATGAGGTCTAAATCAACAAAAATTGAGAAACCCTAACTCTACCCATCTTTCCAATTTCTACCGTAAATTACATGTTTTAGGTCTAGGATTTCAATAGATGATGATGGAAAATGAACAAAACGAGTTAAACAATACTTAACCAAGAAGTTTTGGAGAAGAAATGCTCTAACAATCGCCTAGAAGCTTTGGAGAAGAAAGGGTTCGTGCATATTTTGAATGAAACCCGTCACTGTTCTATTTTTAGACTTTTAAAACAACTAGGCAAAATTGCCCTTCGCGTTCGCGGGAGCAAGGTCGCGTTTGCGAAGGGTTGGTTTGACAGACTATCACGTTCGCGATGAGAAGGACGCGAATGCAAAGAGAAAGACTGGGGGGTCCAGGGGATTGGCCTACGCGAACGCATTGGCCTGTACGCGAACACAATGAGGTAAGGCTGGGACCCTACGCGAACGCGGTCCAGCCATCGCGAACGCGGAGAAGGAAAGAGGGCTGGGCCCTCAGAGTTCAAAGACTCTGTGCAAACGCGAAGGGAGAATGCGAACGCGAAGAAGAACTCTCTTGATGCTTCGCGAACGCGAACAAGGCGTCGCGAACGCGAAGAGGAAAAAGACCTGAGCACTTGATGCATATTTTCTGCAACTTTTCTAAGTTCAAAACCACCCCGGAACACCTCCGAAACACTCCCGAGCCCTCGGGGCTCCTAACCAAACACATGCACTAACTCAACAATATCCTACGAACTTAACCGTGCAATCAAATCGCCAAAATAACATCACGAACGAGGAATCAAACCTCAAAATCACTAGTTTTTCTTCAAACTTCATAAACTTTCAAATTTAGAGTTTTAAGTCCAAAACACGTCAAACGACGTCCAATTTCAACCATACTTCACAGAAATAACTTAAAACACATATAAGACCTGTACCGGACGCCGGAACCAAAATACGGTCCCAATACCAACATGTTCTAATGAATTTTCATTTCCATTTCCTTAACAATTTCAGAAAAATAATTTCTTTTAAAAATTCATTTCTCGGGCTCTGGACCTCGAAATTCAATTCTGGGCATATGCCCTAGTCCCATATTTTTCTACGGACCCTCCGGGACCGTCAAATCACGGGTCCGGGGTCCGTTTACCCAAAATGTTGACCGAAGTCAAATTTACTCATATTAATATCAAAATTTATCATTTTTCACACAGAATTCATATTTAAGCTTTCCGGCTACACGTCCGGACTGTGCATGCAAATCGAGGCAACCCCAAATGAGGTCTTCGAGGTCTCGGAAGCACAAAAAAGTAGGAAAATAAGTGATGACTCTTTGGGTCATCACACTACATTTCCAGGACAGGCATCCTCACCTACATTTTATTTCACTACTGAAAACACAAATTTAAATTTTGCATGTGTTATGCTCCTGTTAAAGGATCTTGCCTTTAGCTAGCTCCCAAAATATGTAATAGGACAATATTTTCCATGTAATTTCAGCTCTAAAAGCTATCATCTGTCAGCTATGATGAGCAAGGTTTGTATGAAGGTTACCTTGGCCATTTAAGCGGGAAGCCATGAACAAGGTTTTCCCTCCTGGAGCAGCACAATTGTGACGACCCCGCCGGTCGTCTTAAGAATTAATGCCCTGATCCCCTATTAGCAGCTTCCCTTAAGTTCATTTATGCTATTCTGGTTTGTCGGGACGTTCGGTGTTGGGTTACAGAGAGTTTTGGGACACTTAGTCCCTAAATGAGAGCTTAAGTGTTGAAAAGTGGTCCGTAGTCGGAACACTATGAAGACGACCTTAGAATGGAAATTCGATGGTTTCGTTAGCTCTGTTAGGTGATTTTGGGGTTGGGAGTGTGTTCGGAATGTATTTTGGAAGTCCGTAGCTCATTTAGGCTTGAAATGCCAAAGTTTGAATTTTTGAAGTTTTCGGTCTGATGGTGAGTTTTTGATCCGAGGGTCGGATTGGAATTCCGAAAGTTGCAGTAGCTCCGTCATGTCATTTGGGATGTGTGTATAAAATTTTAGGTCATTCGGACATGTTTTGGTTAGGGTTTTTATCGAAAGTGTATTTTGATGAAATTTGAAGTTCTTAGGCTCAAATCCGTGATTTAATCGAGTTTCCGACGTTGTTTTAGGTGTTTTGAAGATTGGTACAAGTTTGAATGAGGTATTAGGAGTTATTTGTGCTTTTGATTGAGGTCCCGGGGGTCTCGAGGTGATTTTGGGTGGTTAACGGAAGAATTTGAGAAGTGTGCAGCAGCTGATTTCTTGCTGCTTCTGGTATTTCCGCATCTGCGGCTTGGGAACCGTAGATGCATCGCCGCAGAAGTGGCTAGATGGCCGCAGAAGCAGCTAGATGGCCGCAGAAGCAGCTATTGCCCCTTTCCCTCAGAAACCGCAGAAGCGGTTCTTCTCCCGCATAAGCGGAGCAAC
This sequence comes from Nicotiana glauca, assembly GCA_026770625.1. Lineage (NCBI taxonomy): Eukaryota > Viridiplantae > Streptophyta > Magnoliopsida > Solanales > Solanaceae > Nicotiana > Nicotiana glauca. The sequence goes on from MU731748.1 coordinate 21,545, forward strand.
AGAAACGGCTTATCCACCGCAGAAGCGAAGCCAAGTGGCCCCCTAGCTTCCGCAGAAGCAGATTGTCCCTGCAGATGCGCTTCCGCACCTGCGACTTTTTTATCACAGATGCGGTCCTGACCATTTAATTTAAGACCGTAGAAGCAGCTTGTTTCCCCTTAAGCGTGACTGCAAAAGTGGTCCCTTATCCGCAGAAGTGGAAATGCCTGTTCTGATATAGAAAATTCGAGGGTTTGATTTCACAAGTTAGAAAAATCAAATTGAGCTCAGGGAAGAGCGATTTTCAGAAGGTTTTGACGAGAAGATTATTGGGTAATGTTTCCTTAATCCCTTCTAGTTATATTTCATCATTTTGTAGCTAAATCCATCATTAAAATTCGAATTTGGGATCAAAAATTGGAAAAATTGGGTGAAACTTCATAGGCTAAACTATTGAGTTTTGAGTGGGTGTTTGACTTCCGATTTGGGAGATTTTTATATGGTTAGACTCGTGAGAGTACAAGGGTTCTGGAAATGTAAAAATTATTTGATTTCGAGACGTTGGCCTGAAGGGCATTTTGGTGATTTTACCTAATTTTGCGTCTTGTCTTTGAATTTAATAGTAGAATCAGTTGTTTGAGATGTTATTTATGATATGTAATTGAATTGAATATATTTGCGCCATTTGGAGTCAGATACTCTTGGCAAAAGTGTGATTTCTAGTTGATTTTGGTGCCGATTCGAGGTAAGTGGCTTGTCTAACCTTGTGTGGGGGACCTTTTCCCTCTGGATATGATATTTGGTAATTGAATGCCTTGTACGTGAGGTGACGAGCGCGTACTTGAGCTAATTGTTGGAAATCCATTTTTACTTGAAGTATTTAAATTGAATTATTCCTGCTTATCTGTTTATTTTGAATTGCAAGTTTATCCTATGCTAGTTTAGAGAAGCATGTTTAGTTGACTTATTTGCTTAAGTGCTTAAACTGTCTTGGTTTTATTACGTGAAGCATGTTAGGCTAGGCTTTTCTATTACTTGTTCTGAGTTAGCTTTGTGTTGGGCTATTATTGTGTGTTTTAATTTGGGACTACGGGACGACATCCTGGGAGATCCCCCTGTACTGATTATGTTTTGGACTAAGGTGCGGGATACCAAGAGATCCCTGGCACATGAAAATGTAAGATTTGAGGATACCAAGAGATCCTCGGGATACCAAGAGATCCCTAATGTATATGATGAGGATACCAAGAGATACTCGGGATACCAACAGATCCCCGGCTATTATTTCATGTTGTGAGTAGCATCCCTGATATTGTTTTGCTTCTGCCTTCTAGTACTGCATTCCTTATTTATCCTGTTCGGATTCTCGCTGTAGACTTTAGCTGTACTGTTTTTCCTTATCTTATCATATATTATGCTTATTTCAGTAGGGCCCTGACCTTTCTCGTCACTACCCAACCAAGGTTAGGCTTGACACTTACTGACTACCATTGTGGTGTACTCATGCCCCTTCTGCGCATGTTTTTTTTTTCATGTGCAGATCCAGGTTCCTCCACCCAGGCGTACTATCATCGAGGCGGAGAGATCTAGCGGAGACTTCGAGGTATATCTGCAGCGTCCGCTTACCGAAGAGTCTCCTTCCTTATTCTATCTGTAGTGTTTAGATTCTATCGTACTTTTGATATAGACATTCTGGAGATTAGAGCATTTACAGTATTTCTTTTAGCCTGTGTTTCCCGTGAGTTTCCGGGTTTTGGGATTGAGTTGTAGACTTCCGCATTTTTTTTGAGTTGCATAGGCCGAGCGGCCTTATATGCAGTTATTGTTTTAATATGTTCAGTTTTAACTAATTATTTCACAAGTTAGGTTGTTGTTTCCGCATTGTTAGGCTTACCTAGTTATAGGGACTAGGTGTCATCACGACATGTTCATAGAGGGTGAACTGGGGTCGTGACAACAACATTCAATAATAATCTAACTAGGTTGAGGATCAACAATAGAGACTACTAATCCCATAGTAACTAGGGTTATTAAGAGAATGATACACATCCTTTTTCACTATTTATGATATTTGCACAAGTTTCAAACTCGAGTATAAACAAATGCATTATCACAATGAGGCCATCGAATTTGGAATATGAGATACAAGTCAATGACCAACAAAATACCAATAAATTTTTCAAGTAACTGGACATTATTTTCCACAGTATATAACTTTGTAAAAGGAAGGGGAGACACTCTGACAAGGAGTGTGGATCAAATTAAGCAAATCATCGTAGCAAATTATGAACAAATGGAAAGTAAAGATGGAATTTCCTTTTTCTTCGCGATGATATGTGATACAGTTCATTGAACATCCCTGTGAGTAATAACTCAATTTCTCGATTATGATCCTTGGAACATAGATATGTGAATTGTCCAAGTTATCCAAAAGAAGCTGAACTCTCATTCCTTAATCGTGTTGCCTAGGAGAGCATATGAAAACAACTCTGCATTGTCAAAGCTTTCTTAAATTGGAACTACTCCCCCTGCCCGCTGAAGGAATAGTTGTATATCAAGCCAAGGTTCAAAGGATAACTGAAAATGAAAGAAGGAATTTCTTAAACAAACTCGCTAGAACTTAAACCAAATCCATATGATTAAACCCAAGCATCATTTTATCGCCAAGAAGAGTTATGAATCAATGACAGAACTCACAGTATGGATGAAGAAATATACATCATTGAAACACTGAAACTTCCAAACATGAAATTAGAAAATTTATTCGACACAACCATGGATGTACAGGACATTTTGCTAAAATACCAGACTTGGATCTTCTAAGACAAATGATTAAAAAAGTAACAGTTGAAACGTACAACTGGATGAGAGTAAAGAGTGGCAAGACCACGTGCTTGCTGACGATCATCACCGTCCATTTTTACTGCTGGAAGGGAATCACTCTCCTGCAGACATGAAAAAATAAATGTCAGGGAACCAGTAGATATTGGGCAGCCACTGCTATCTACAGGCAGCGACAATGAAGTAATCAGGGTGAGAGATAAGGAGGTGATCACTGAAAAAACAAGTAGACAAGAGAATCAAGTTATAGATCGAATTTTGCCAAGTCTTAAAACTTGGGCTGACCAAGTTGAAGAAGATGAAGATGACGATTTCAGTGATTTCAATGCTACTGAAGATGAAGAATGTAATGAGGAATCACTGCATTCAGCTGGTTCACCAAATGTACCAAAAATCAGAATATCACCAAGCTCAAGTGTTAAAAGCAAATTCAACTCTAATGCGCCAGCTTTTGTTCCCAAAACTGCCTCAGGTGGTGCTGCAAATGTGCAGATTCATAATGCCAAACATTCTGCTGTTATAACATCAACTAAGGAGCCTCGAATTTCAGATCATGACAGACAACTTATTGATGCTCTGGAGACCCCAAAACTCAACAAATTGGCACTATCAGCTGCTTCAAAGACTGTTACGACCCAATTCCCGACCCCGGCCGTGATGACGCCTCTCGTGAAGACAAGGCCATCCAGAACAACGCAAACACCTCTTTACACAATCAATTAACATTAACAAATCTAAAACATGCTTAATATAGCCAATAATGCGGAAACATCGATAATAACAAGGAAACCATCCCGACACAGCCCAAATCGGGGTGTCACAAGTCATGAGCTACTACAGAGTTTGCTATAAGTCTACAAAGTGTGATATCTGATACAATAGTCTGAAGAAAACATAAATAATGCAAGATAGGGGAGACAAGGGGCTGCAGGCATCAACAGCTACCTCGTAACTCCAACTCGCGGCCTGGTCTGGAAGGAATCAGTGCTCAGGTGCGGACTCTGCTATGCCTGAATCTGCACACATGGTGCAGGGAGTAATGTGAGTACTCTGACCCAGTGAGTAATAATAATAAATAATAACTAAAGGCATTAAAACACATAAATGCGCAAGACAATTCTATATCAGGCAGTAAATCACTTAAAGCAGTAAAATCGTAAAGAATCAAATGAAATCTCCTTTTAGAAACAAGTAAATCAGGTAAAACAACAAGTAAATGGTAAGTAGTAATCTGCCCCTCGGGCCTAGTATCAATCGCTCAGAACAATATCAGCCCCTCGGGCTCACTCTCAGTCACTCAGCATAATATCAGCCCCTCGGGCTCACTCTCAGATGATATGGATACCCGCGCTCACTGTGGGTGTGCAGACTCTGGAGGGGCCCCTTATGGCCCAAACGCTATATCAAGCCGCCTCGTGGCGTCATCACTCGGCACTCGGCCTCACATCACTCGGCCTCCCATCACTCAATCCACCTCGTGGCATATAAAGCATCTCATATCACTCAGCATATCCTCACATATGGCCCTCGGCCTCACTCAGTCAAAAAATCATCACAAGCCCCTCGGACATCAGTAAAATAGTAGTGCTCAGCCCAAACAACAGTGAAAATATCATTTAAGTCTCAAAAATTCAATTAAAGTGGCCGAGTTTGTAAAACAGTATAATCAATAGGATTGAGTTCTAGTAATATATCCAAAATAGTGAGGAAATAGTGATAAAAGTCCACGAAGGATTCAAGTAGTCGGCATGAAGCCCAAAATATGGCAATAAGCCCAAATCATGTTGATAACAAACACATTTCAGTTAAATATGCGGTAAAAACATAAATCGGGACGGACCAAGTCACAATCCCCAATAGTAAAAAATCCCACGCTCATCATTAGGCGCGTGTTTTACCTCAATATAGTACTACGTTGTGCAAATCCGGGGTTTCAAACTCTCAGGATACTATTACTATCATTACTCACCTCAAGCCGGCCAAAATCCTAGCTCGTTATTCCCTTGCCTCTCAAATCGGCCTCCTCGCGCGTCAAATCTGACCAAAACCACAACGAATACATCACAATAGGCTAAGGGAACATAACCCAATAAAAAAGAAACGATAATAACAAAAATCTCGAAATTTGCAAAACCAGAGTCTCGGGCCCCCTTCTCGAAATTCAAAAAATTTTACATCAACAGATTCCTTATCTCGCCACGAGTTAATACATACCAAGAACTCCCAAATCCGAGCTCAAATGACCCATCAAAACCCAATTTGAAATATCAAAACTCAACCCCAAGTTCTTCCCCCTTTTTGATAAATTTCCATAAATTTCTAGGTTGATTCCAAAATTAAATCGTGTTTTTAGATCATAGAACTCATCTCCAATCAATCCCAGTCGAAACCCTCTTCAATTTCCGTCCAAAAGATCTCAAGGATGCTAAAAAATGGTGGAAAAATAACTTAGCTCGCGGAATAAAAATGAAATTAAAAACCCTTTTGCCCAGCACATTACTGCATCTGCGGTGAGCTTTCCGCTTCTGCGACATCCGCTCTTGCAGAATCCCATCCGCTTCTGCGAAAACTAGCCTTCCCAGCAAAACTCACACCTGCGATCCCCCCTTTTTGCATCTGTGGGACCGCATCTGCGGTCCTTTTTCTGCAGGTGCGGAAATACCAACACCAACAACTTCAGCAATATCACAGGTCCAAAATTCATCCCGATAGCCATCCGAAATCACCTGAGGCCCCCGGGACCTCAACCAAAAGTGCCAACCCATCCTAAAACATCATCCAAACTTGCTCCAATCATCAAAACACCTCAAACAACACCAAAACCATCCAACTACATCGGATTCAAGCCTAAGTACTTCTAAAACTTCCGAAACTCGCATTTGCTCAAAAACCCGACCAAAACACCTCCGAATGACCTGAAATTTTGGACACACATCCCAAATCACCTAACGAAGCTACATCAACTCTCGTAATTCTATTCCCACCCTCGGATCAAAATCTTACGCATCAACCGGAATTTGCCAAAATACTAATTTCGCCAATTCAAGCCTAATTCTACACCGTACCTCCAAAATCACTTCCGATCATGCTCCTAAGTCACAAATCATCCCCCAAAGCTAACCGAATTTCCGGAAATTACATCCGAGTCCTCTAACTCATAAGTCAACATCCGGTTGACTTTTTTCCAAACAAACCTTCCTTAAAGAGATGAAGTGTCTCATTTCCTACCAAAACCTGTCCAAACCAACTCGATCACATAAGATACGGATAATGAAGCATAAAGAAGCTGAAAATGGGGGGAAACGAAGCGGTAACTCATGAGACGACGGGTCAGGTCGTCACAAAGACACTTGCACACGGGCAGAAAATTCCAGGTAATCAACTCAACAGAATTGTTCATTGAAGGAGTTACCTTTTGGCATTGTTACAAAAACACAAGAATAAGGTGGATTGATGAAACAAGAGATTGTTAATCAACATATACAAGGAAATTTAGGTGTGTGTTCATTCAACACACACATTGCATTCAATATTGTGAGAATTCAACATAATTTGACAATTTTTATGTGGTGAAATTAACCTACACTTCAATTATTAACACACCACAAAAAATAAGATAAAATTTGACTAGTGATGAAGTTAATATAGAAGACAACTAATAAAAACAAAAAATCAAGACTCAATAACCAGTATAACTCCCAAAGAGTAACTACTTTCCATAGTAGGAAGAAGGAAATTTTGAGAGCAAAAGAAACCAACCTGCATCTTTGAGGAAGAGGGTTTTGATAACTACTGAAACAGTTGTTCATAAACGATAATATAGCCTTTGGGGAAGAGGGTTTTGATAACTACTCCCAAACGATAAAGGAAATTTTGAGAGCAAAAGAACCAACCTGCAGCATAAACGAGAATACTTTTTTTCAACTCAAGAATATGAAATTAAGATAAAATTGAAAACTTTTATAGCCAAATATTAAACAAAAAAATCACGTATGTAATCCCAATAATCAGAAATTGAAAAAGAGCAAAACTTTGAGTATAAAATAAAGACTATACAAAGTCCAGTAATTATACAAAAATATATTACTTCTATCAACCCCATTGATAAGAACCTAGACAAACTAAGGCTTTAACTATCAGATCGAAGACTATACAAAAATATAAAAAAATTAAACAAAAAATATTACTTCTATTTCAGCCCAACAATCTGAAATTAGTAAAAAATTAAAAACTTTGATACCCAAAAATTAAACAAAACAAAATTATTTCTTTTTAGCCCAAGAATCTGAAATTAGAAAAAGTTCAAAACTTTGAGTATAAGACAAAGATTGTACCAAGATACCCAAGTATTGTACACAATAGAATATTATTTTTTCATCCTCATTAGCAAGAAACTAGAAAATTTGAATCTTAAAATATAAGAACAAAACTAAAAATTGGAAAAAACAAAAAAGTTTTGAGCAAAAGAAATACTTACCAATAGAGAAAAGGATGGAGATTTGCAATGGGTGAGAGTAATCTGGAAGACAGAAGCAATGAATGTATAGGAATGAAATAGGTTAAGGGAGGCAGTGAAGGTGAATGTTAAGTAGAGGCAGATTAGAGAAAAGAATTGGGGAAAATTTTCCCAGTAGTCTTATTTGGGCGATGATTTATGTATTGGGGGGAAATATTTTTATTAATATTTGGAGCAAAATTTATATAAGATATTTTTAGACTACGCTTATAAAGAGTTACAATATTATTAAGTAGTTTAATAATATGACAACTCTTCAAAAATGTTGCATTATGATTAATAAGCGTTGCCACATAAGTTGTGTATTGGCAACATTTAAAAAATGTGGTCTTTATATTTTAAGAGCACGCTTTTTAAGGGTGGCCTTAAAAACTGTGGCCGAAGACTCTAATTAAAGGCCACACTTATAAAGTGTATCTATAGATATTTTTGGCAACACTTTTCAAGCGTGGTTTATAATTAGTGCGGTTGTAGGCCTAAAATGCCGTAGTGGGACGATTGCCTTTAATTAATTTTTAGATGACCTAGTGAAAAAGTTAGAAGTATATAGAAGCTAAACTGATCATGAATTACGACAGATTTGGAGAAACAATTTAACTCTCAAACTCACATCAAGTCGAGCAACAACTACTAATTAGACTATGTGTTCAAGTTGAACGAGCAGATATTTGAATATAAATCAAGAGCAGTTTGATTATATGAAACACTTTTTTTGTTTATCCGAAAAAGAATGAAATATTTATGTATTTAACGGTAAACTTTGTGTTTTACCCTTAATAGCATAATTTTATGGGGGGGGGGGGG
>MU731748.1:29868-56436 GCA_026770625.1 Nicotiana glauca
GTTTATATAGACCATAAATTTCAAAAGTATTTTTTTTTAAATTCTATGTGTTAGGGCGGAGGAAGTATATTTAGACAAAGAGAACTGTTCCCCTTTAAAGATGGAAGTGCCAAAGCGCGCAGATCATTAGCAAATGTCATGGTTGGTACTTTATACTAGACAAAAGATTTCGCATGGTATCTCAAGTAAAGCATATATTTAAAACTATGAATAAAAGAAAAACAATACAAAACACGAATGCATAGTGAATATAAGAACAAGGAAAGGTCTTGAGGTAAAATCACCTAACTAATTAACATGGATATCCGATGATTGTATTTTAAATTAAGTTCTTGAATTAATGTAACCTACACGAAGATCCCATTACTTTCCATGTCAACATCAGAGGAGAGGGAACTGTAATTATTCTTTTACTTTCTCCTTTTCAATTGAGCTAGGTTAGTCATTCACAGGTAAAGGAAAAAAGAAAAATCTGGAACGTATGTATACGTTTCTACCTTGGTATTTACCTTAAGAAATGTGATGATGAAGGTCCATAAGGTCCCTCTGTTGAGATATGAAAATGATCTGGAGAAGAAGAAAGTTGTTTTTCTAACTTTTGACTCCAACTTCCCATGCATTTAATGACAACACTGACTTTATCTGCCTCCAAATTACTGTTTGAAAGTACAGTAAATGGATGCCACTGCAACTTGGATACGCTTGGCACATTTATAGCAAGATGCTTGTAGGGTTGTACATCAATGCTGTAAAGTGAAAATAAGTACGTATAATATAAAGTAATAACTATCATACTACTATACTAGCTTCTTCAACATGTTGAAAAGATTATATTCACCTGGATTCTTGGAAAAGGTGAGTTCAATACTGCTACAAGGCAAAAGACGTGCAGAAATGAATCGAGCCTTTCGTTTAGACCGTAAGAATCTCAAGTATCGATCGATCACAAAGAGAAAAATTCCAGGGAGGGTCATGCATGTGTAGGCAACACCAACATGCAATAGATAGAAGAAGATGTAGAGAGTATAGAGCTGATCTGTGTAGAAGAATACTTCAAACATCTTTCTCCTAATCTTGTACAAACTAGTACACCACATTGCTATTGCAACCAAGGTAGCAATTTCTCCAGCCACGTTTGATACGTAGGTACTGATCCATTCTAACATCTGCAATATTATTTAATTGTAAGACTAATTAAAGACATAATGGAATCCAAGATCTAGCCTCAGTGGGCTCAAAGTGACTGATCGATCTTAATTATTATTACATTTATTCATTTTATATTTTGTTTACAAATGTATATATAGTTCCAACAGAAAGCAATAATCAAGTTTAGTTAAATCAACAAATCTCACTCTAAAGTCGTTTGTCATTAAAGATATTGTCCAACTAAAAAGATGTATAACTAAGAGCTCCAAATACTTCAAGAATATAATATATATTATTCCCTTCGTCCCAATTCGATGTGATGGTATTTGATTGGGTAGGGGTAGGGTATGTGTACACACTACCCTTTACAGACCTCACAATGTGGTATGATACTGAATATGCATGTTGTTGTTGTTGGTATTTGATTGGGTACCGAGCTTAAGAATTAAAGAAAGACTTTTAAAACTTGCGATCTAAAATATGCCACAGAAAATTTCTGTAATCATCATATGAAGGATAAAATTGGGAGTTTAAAGTTAAATTGTTATTAAATATGAAAATATATCGTTCTTTTTTAGACTAACTAAAAAAGAAAGAGTATAATTGAGATCCGAGGAGTATCAATTAAGGGTATGTGTCAACAAACCTCAATCATTTGGTTAGACACGGCATAGTATATGACGAAACCAATACTATGGAGAATGGCAAGGGCCATTGTGGCATGACCAAGCCAGATATGATACTTAATGCTTGATTCTGAAGTTAGCCCAACCAGTGGCAAAATTGAAGATAATCGAGTCACAGGGAAAAACAAGACCGCATAGCAAATATTCCCAATGTAGCCAAGCCTTAAAAATACACTTCGAAACTTTGCCATCCACCTGCAAACCCAAAATACCGATCCATTGATAACAAGAGGTGGATCAATGTTGTAATATTAGTTCAACTGAATTCAACAGTTTTTACGCGGAACATATATATATATATATATACGTTTCAACAATAGGATTCAACTGTTCAATTTTAAGTAGTACAAAACCTACACTTTCTCTCCGACTTTGTGCATATAGAGATGGCTAAAGACCAAATTAGAAGGGCAATAAACATAACAGCAAAAACAAGCTCAACAGCGTTCACAATTCCCAGATGAGCCATCGCAAGCACAGGCCATTTCCATGAACGAAAATATTGCCCTTTATTGCCATTAGTACTGTAAAAATGCACCAATCAGTCACCAAACTATAACATGCCAAGAATATAGAATTATGTTATCCTTTTGTTCCAGCTTCAACGTGATAAATATTAGTGGCTGAGAACGACAACAAGAAATTAAATAGTACGTAATTAATTACTAACCTCTGATCATAACTTGACTTGCTGCAAAGATGAAGATAGATGCAGTTTAGAGCAGCTATCAACATTATAGGAAATGTAAATAAAGAAGATTTGTCGCTGCAGTAAAGAAGTGTCAATTAGGTTTAGGGCAAAGGTCCAAATTTGCTCCTCGTCAACTTAAGGAAATGGTTCATGAGATCTGGCGTTATACTAACTTGGAAAAATGCGAAGATATTAGACTACGCTAATTTAATTAATGGAGTACCATTTACCTTGTTCTCTGAAATATGTAGAGTTGAGCTTGATTTGGAGCTGGGGAGTCCATGAATCTTTCCACACAAATCTACTCCCCATCTTTGCTTAAACTGTGATCGTTTCTTGAATATAATTGAATTACTACTATCTTGATTGTTGTTGCATATACATATACATGCGATGAGATTACCTTATAAAGAGATGTTGTAGCGTTTACTTTTTATGATTATTGATGTTAACTACTAATTCCCTTGCGTAGACTTCCCAAGTACTGGTACTATCTCAGTTTTTTTAATTGACAATGAAGACATTAGAAATATGTGTGGCTAATCTGTAATGTTAACATTGTCATAAGTGTATTTAAGTAATTGGTGGTTTGTGTTTGCTCAAATTCCAATTTAATTTGGAATACATGTCAAAATTCCCAGACGTCAACACAAATAAATTCCATTACATGGCGAAGGAGCTACTTTTTCATCTTCAGGTGGCATGCTGCCATTTATGATTCCCGCTCTAGCATTCCCTGAGACCAATGACGATCAGCTCTCTAAAAATGCTAAACTTTGTTATGTTTGCAATAATTTGCCCTGCTTTTTCCCTTCCGTTTCAATCTGTGGCCTAGTTTGACTAGCCACGAAGTTTGAAAAGAAAGAAAAAACTTAGGAACTTGTGGTTTCAAACATGCCATGAGATTTTGTGGATATAAAAGCATGCCATTAAGGGTGAATGGGAGTTTTAAAGTTAAATTGCTTCCAAAGATAGAAAGGTGCCATTCTTTCTAGAATGGACCTAGAGAAAAATCAGCTGGTAGCGTTTCAACTAATAAGGAAATTGTCTCATAAAATAGAACAAAGGGAGTAATAATTACCCTGGTTTTGCTTGCCGATTTCATCTTTCAATAATTACCCTCTAGGCCACGCGCTTTGGGGTAATTTTTTATTTTTTTTTGTTTGTTTCGGGCGCTCATCTTTGTGTTATTCAACCAGAGAAAAATCAGATAGTAGCGATAAGTAAGGTTCTGTGTGCCCAACACATTTCTTTTTTCTCTTTTGGGGAAGGATGGGGGTTGCTTGCAGGTTTATAATGTCTGTATGTAGTTCTTTGTTTTGTCTTTCAATTCATTTTGTCAGCTTCTTGCACAAATCTAAGTCAGTATAGCAGTCCTTTCTCAAAAATAAAGTAAATATGAGTGGACTTTTCCTCTGATGCATCATCAACTGGTGTTGTGTTCCCTTGGCATCCCAGTCCTTAATACAGAGTAAAAACACTATTATTTCTGAAGGAATCCATGTCTACATTGTGGCTGGATATTTAAGTTATCTATCTTTCATGTTCTGAAGGTTGATAAGTTCTCTTAATCATGACTATATTTCTGCAAAACCTATTTAGCATCCCTCTCATTGTTTAATACTTGGATGAGCTTCTTTGTGATAGGAGCGGGAAAGGGACCACTTCTCTCAATTTATAACTGAAGGTTTTACTTCCTATTGCAAGAGAAAAAGGAAAGACAAGGTACTTTGTGTGGTAGTTCATTAGTATTATTCCCTTTCTCATTTGTTGTTTCTGTGAGGCTGGTAAATATTTTCAGTCATTTGCTATACATTGCAAAAGGTATACCCACTTTATGATCTTAGAGATAATTTCTGTCAGGCTGGTAAATATTTTTAATTAAATAGCGCTTTGGGTATTTTAATTTAAAAAGCGTCCGCTTCCCTCGCGTCTTCTCGCTTCACCGCTTCTCACTTTTTACCGAGAAGCGATCGTCTTTTTTATCAGAGTCGCTTTTAATGGCACAAGCGCCGACCCTCCCGCTCGGCTTCGCTTTTTGCTTAAAGCAAGGAAGCGGTCGTTTTTCTTATCACTGCTACAAACTGGCATGATGTTTACTTTCTATAGCTGTAGAAACTAGCGAAACTTCATCGGCTGTGTGCCTATAGCTCTTGGGTGTTGAATTATATGGGTGGTGTTATTTTTTTTATTTGTCAGCTAAAGTATCTAGTAGATCTGTTTTCCATCCTTACCTTCTGATTTTTTTTATTTTTTATTTTTGGTATAGAAGAACGATGATAAGGATTAGGTCAAAGCAGCAATAAAAGCTTAACAGGATCAGCAAATTGATAATGTGAGTTACCTTAAAACTTGTGAACTGAATTACTTTCACAGACCGGGCAATCATTTTGCGTGTTATGTTAAATGGTTTGATTCAGGCACTTCTAGCAGAAGGACGCTTTTATTCTGATCTTGAGCTCACCGAAAAGGAGATTGAACGCATGGTAATGGAAGCTTCTAGGGCCGAGTATATTGCCAATGACAAATTCAGGCAGCAGCTTGGTTGTCAAGAATCTTCCACTTCTAGCGCTGAACTATCATCATCAGGAGCTAGTAAGTTTGAGCCGACACTCCATTGGGGAATTGGAAGTCATGAACAATACATGATTCTTTTGTTTGTTCTTCTATTGTGATAGAATCAACTGGTTATGGTTTTGCAGAGTTATTGGGAAGTGGAGCGAAGCAAGAAAGTGGGGGACGAGAAGTTCTTAGTAACTGCATCCAGATTATGCGGTAGATGGGCTTTAGTTATGCGTGAGTAATAGAGCCTTATAGCATATTTGGGGATGATGTGGATTTAATGGTAAGTTATCCCCTTGAAACCAGCAACAACAACAGACGTAAAGGAAAAGCAACTGAATTAGGAAAAACAAGAAAGAGTTGCAATGAGATTCTAGTTTCTATTTTCTCTCTCTATTAGTATAACTATAACTTTGTCTCTGGAAACCTCGAACGTACTATTTTCAGCCTTAAATCTACCATCTAAGTATTTCGTAAAGCTTGATCTTCTTCCTTTGCATCTCTATGAAACAATTTCTGTTTATAACATATTGTTTTACACGGAAGGGTACTCTGATACTATCCTATTTTTCCCAATTGAAAAAATAAAACCTTCTGGAATGAATATATACGTCGTTATGGTACCTAATATCTGTGTATTGTGTTCTAAAATATGTAATTTTTTTGGTTTTCATTCCCAGAATTCAAAAAACCAAATGTCCAGTTCATTTCTACCGAGTGCAATAGGTACCCTAGAGTAATGGAGGAGACCATAGGTTTGTAAGACGAAAGAGGTAGGAGAAAAGCTATCAAAATGGGGATGAAAATCGTGACCTCGTTGAGAATAATTTGTTGGATTTATTGACATTCTTGAGAACTAATCACGTTAATTTATAAAAATGCAGAAAAAGAAACTTGATACAATCGAACTCATTTGGATTTGTGGCTTTTATAATTCCGTTTTGACTGCTCTAGAAGAAGGGTAAATATCAGGACCCCAAACGCCGATCCGGTCGTGATGGCGTCCCTCGTGAAGACAAGGCCAGCCAATTAACCCATTTCGCCTTTTCAAGATAGTTAATATTAATAATCAATTTTAGCATGATTAAATAACCACAGACTATAAAAATATTTCTTTATAAAGTGCGAAATACAGTCCAACACCGGGTATCACAAGTCACGAGCATCTATTAGAGTATAACTACAACTACAAGGCTTGAAACATTCAAAATAAGACTGATAAGCAAAAGGAAGAAATGCGGCGCTGCGAGCGCTGGCAGTCACCTCGCTAAACTCCGATAACTTAGCCTCCAACCAGCTCAAAACTCGCTACCGGGTGAACAAATATCTGCAGCTGCGCACGAGGTGCAGGGAGTAAAGTGAGTACTCCAACTCAGTGAGTAATAAAGGTAAATAACAACTGAGCAGTAAGAAATCACGTAAAGCAAACCATCATGCTGTATAGAAGCAGTGTAAAACCCTTTGAGAAAAGCAGTGAAGCTGTGAAATCTTTAGAAATATCTTAGCTCAGTTTAAAGCCTCTTTGGAAAATGACCCTTTCAACAGTTATGCAAATGATTGCAAAAACAAATAGTGTAGATAAGCACAAAAGTCCGCCCCTCGGGCACCACACTCAATTAACAGATAATGTCAAGCAATCCAGTATATATCACATGAAGTAGCAGAAACAACAGATAATGGCAGACAATGAAATAAAGTAAACACATAGAACAGTACCAGTACCGCTGCGGCGTGCAACCCGATCCATATATTGATGCGGCGTGCTGCCCGATCCATATTCATCGTCAACGGCGCTCACTGGGGGTGTACAGACTCCGGGAAGGGCCCCTTACGGCCCAAGCGCAATAACAAGCCATCTCGTGGCATCAATCTAGGCCCTCGGCCTCATATTAATATCTGTGTAACACTGCTGCGGCGTACAACCCGATCCAAAAGTATCCTCACAATATAGGCCCTCGGCCTTACCCAGTCAAAGATCACACAAGCCACTCGAGCAACAGTAAAACATGATGCTCACGTCAAAATATTATTAGAAATATCATTTCAAGTGTTTAAGGCATAATAAACTTGGCTGAGTTTTAAAACAGTGGAAAATACATGACTGAGTTCAAGTATATATAATCAAAACAATGAGGAATTATCAACAACAATCCCCGAAGGGTTCAAATAGTTGGCACGAAGCCCAAATATGGCAATCAGCCCAAATTATGATGATAACAAGTAATTTCAGTCAAATACGCAGTAAATTCATCAATCGGGATGGATCAAGTCATAATCCCCAACGGTACTCTACCCCACGCTGGCTATCCGGCGTGCAAGTCACCTTAATATAGCACTATGATATGCAAACCCGGGGTTTCTAACCCTTAGGATATCATTTACAATAATTACTCACCTCGAACCAGCGAAATCTCTAGCTCGCGATGCCTTTGCCCCTCAAATCGGCCTCCACGTGCGTTGAATCAATCCAAAACTAGAACGAATACATCACAATATGCTAAGGGAACAAAGCCCAAGCGAAAACAATCAATAACGGGCACAAATCCCGAAATTACCAAAATCCGAGCCTCGGGCCCACTTTTCGAAACTAGACAAACTTTATACAGAAATGTTCTTTATCATCTCACGAGTCTGTACATATAAAGAACTCAAAAATCGGATTTCGTTTGACCCCTCAAATCATCCCTAGAATGTCTCATAATCTCAAGCCCAACTCCACCTTTTTCTACTGATTTTCGTGGTTAAATCCATGTAAAATCACATATTTAACTCAAAAATAGAAAGAAATCAATTACCTAGTGTTGCTTGGTGAAAATACCTCGTTGAGCTCTCTAAAATTGTCCAAGCCAAATGAAAGGAAAGAAAGAAATGAGCTAAAACTCGTGTGTAAAACAATCTGCCCAGGCTTCATCGAGTTGTACCTTGCGCTGTGCAGGTTGTACATCCTCTTAACATTTTTTCCTACTGTACATCTTCTGCTAAAACGCCCATAACCCCTTGTGAAAATATCCAAATGACAAACGGTTTGAAGATTTAGAAACTAGACTCTATGATCTTTTATTTGATAGTTGTACACCATATAACTCTTTATATATTCCGAGATATGAGCTTCTAAAGTGCATCAGAAAATTCTGTCGAAATTGCTTCACCAGCCATTTTCGATCCATCATAACTTTCTGCGAGAATATCTAAATCATGAATGGTTTAACTTTCTGGAAAGTAAAATGTAAGGGCTACAATTGTCATGTTTTGTAATTATTCTGATTGCTTATAGATTGCAAGATATGAGCTTCCAAACTAGACTCCTCGCACCAGAAATTTTCTGGTGCACAGCTGAAGCTAAAAAAAGTTTGCAATTTTTCCAAAGATGAAATAACCCGTTTAACCACCCAAAACTCACCCGAGGCCACTGGGACCTCAACCAAACATGCCAACATATCCCATAATATCATTCAAACTTGTTCCAACATTCGGAACGTTCAAAACAACATCACAACACCAAATTTGCATCGGATTCAAGCCCAAGAATTTCAAAATCTTCTAAATTACTCTTTTGATAAAAAACCCAACCAAACCACGCCCGAATGACATGAAATTTTGCACACACATCCCAAATCGCATAAAGAAGCTACAGCAACTCTCGGAATTCCATTTCGACTCTCGGATCAAAATCTCACCTATCAACCATAATTCGCCAAAATACTAACTTTGCCAATTCAAGCCAAATCCTTCAACGGACTTCCAAAATGTATTTCGATTGTGCCCTAAGTCATAAATCACCCCACAAAGCTAACCAAATCATAAAAATTCCGATCCGAGCTCATATACAAATAAGTCAACCCTTGGTCAAACCTTTCAACTGAGACTATTTCCTTCAAATTCATCCTGATTTTCCTGAAAACCAAAACCAACGATCTATATCAGTCATAATACATAACACGGGGCAAGTCATGCCCGGAAAATGGCGATCAAAGTGCAGAAGCTCAAATCGACCGATCGAGTCATTACATCCTCCCCCACTTAAATACACGTTCGTCCTCGAACGTACCCAGAGTTGTTGTAAAAGCCAAACACTTGCAGAATAACCTTAATATCCCCGGGGGTGATCCCACGCCACCCTATCTCACATAGGTCTGATAACACAGCATAGCTGAAAATTTCACAATCCATCCTAGTCCATAAACCATAGAACCACACTTCCACTTCTGAAACCATTATTACGATCAAAACCTCACACCTATACTCTGAATAGTCCCAAACCAGCTGTAATAGCCCATGCCTGCAACCTCAGGTGCAATTATATGATATACCTCATAACTCAACACATGCAGCGATAACTTCCATTCACAGCAGCTGCCCACAACAACCAAATACCGATAGAAAACCTCTTATTAGCTAAAGACTCATTCCAACACTTTCATGTACTGCCAATGATAAATGAAACACACAATAAACCATAATCATTTCTTAGATCAACCATTCATGAGGACATTTCTCCTCTAGCAATTACCCTAGCAAGTTTTTGAACCGAACCTCGATATTTACCCATCAAACATGCTGAAATCGAATCCGTTTGTATTCATTAATGATCCCAACGATCTCTTCTGACCAAACACACCACCCTGGTGACATGACACATCAATACGGGCCTAAGTCACAACTTGCGTAACTACGCACACCAAAGCAACAGTTCGAACATACTCAAATCATGAAAATGACTCAATTGAAAGAGCTGTACCTCAAGCTCACAAGTACCACCACAACACAAGGCTGGGAATCCATCTCACATCATAGAATAGAACACACGAATCTATCCCGCAAGATCATATCTCCACATAGCTTCGCGGCAATGCACGATCCTATCCAAACACTGCTCTACCCGAAACACCTCAAGTTACTATGCTCGAAGGCGACAACCACGCACCATTTGACGTTTGGAACCAAAGCACATCATCATACCCACGGTGAGACAGATAACATATACCACGCAACGCGATAGGTCATTACTGATACTCTATTCACCGAGCAACACCCAATTACTCTTCCCGCTCGACTTCCACTATGAATTCCCAATAGAACCGCACCACATGTGCCCATAACCAACAAATCATAACATCTCACAACATAGAAAATCAACTCATAGATCTCCCCAGATCACTAACAAGCTCAATAACGATCGAATCAACCTATCCCTCAACAATACAATTCGGGGCCAACTAAGCCGACTCAAGCTAGAACACACATCCATATTGTCTTGCCAATAAACTCATCATCAAGGAAGCCTGAAGCTGCTCCTTCAACTACTACAACTCCTACCGAAGCCATACGATACGGTGCCCCGGCACCAAATCAATACCGAAGTCCACAGCCTCTCCCGGTGACATGCCAACCACAAGAAATGCATCCGAAAAGTCCCTCAACACCGGAACTGAATCAATGGTAGAAACCCCTGCACTGACATCCATCACGAATGCCCAATAAGAAAAGCAATCCTTCCTAGCCGTTCACTGTGTCTTTGGAATATAAACCACTCTACTAGAACATAATCTGATGCACCTCGCCACTCAACCCGTGGCATTTCCGGCATAGCCCATAGCGCAATAGTCCAGAATAACCCAACACTGAGACAACCAGTCTACACCCTAATATCATATCCAAAATCTAACATACCAAGAAAAGAAGGATCCACTCGGGCCTCCAGATCCCTGTAGTTGCCAAATAGTGCCGACCCACACGATCTACAACAACATCATAGTCTGTATATGAGAACTTCCGTCTCTATATCCACACGGCACATGACTCACCATGTCAGATCCTAATTTTGCCGTCCGAACACATATATACCTTTAATACCCAATCATTCCACGATAGATACTCTAAAATTTTCCTGTGCCACCAAGCAAACCCGAATACCACCAGTTGATCCAACAAGAAGATACCGCAATACTACCAAAGTATCATCAGTTTAATCACATTACCCTTTTTCTGATACATATACTCTCGTCAAATCACTTCCAATTAGCAGACCATTTCCTTGATTATCTGAAGCTGCCCGTTGCCTAAGAGTTTTATGAACTTCCTTTCAGAACTGAACTGTAACCTATCACACGCTAGTGTCGGTCCTCCACAACATACCGCATATACCATACCATCCAAGGATAACATGAAAACTTTTATCTCCCTTTCGAGCCACAGACATCTACGCAATCAACTAGTCAAGAACTTCCATTGATCCCATCTAGAAGAAAATCATTACACATCCCATGTCTCTCATATTCGTAGAAAATGCACCTCTCCAACCACGGTAGGGACCAACAAGAACTCTCCCGATTTCGTTTGCACAAATTAAACTGCCAGGACTGAATCCTTCTAACTAGACCAAGCTAAGCAAACCATCAAAACCCAAGAGCATTGCTACAAAATACCTGTAAGAACCCATTACCTCGAACACATACAAAGGATTAATCATATTCTTACCATACCGATTCGGTCTACTATCAAGCTACTCCATCTATCTAAATTTTCTTCCGATTCATCATCAACTTGATATTCCCTCTTGCTGTAGCACCACAATACCTCAACCCAAGCTTACCACACGAGACCATAGCATAAAACCACACTAACCAAGACCCATAAGCCGTTGAATACTCTCTCAAATATTCCCAGAAACACCACATTCCAGAATACTTTAGTCTGAAGAACTTCCTGCGAATATAAGTCCGCTACCTTTACTTTCCTAATACTGATACATAGAATCCCATAATTCATATAGAAATACCACAAGTCTTGACCTCTTCCAATGAAAATAACAGTTTCTAACCACATATGCAACTTTAGAGCACTCAATTGATGTATACAGACTCTTGAACACATTAGAACTATTCTCGCAAGTCAGTCACTCTTACTCAAGCTGCAATTTACCTCATCAAATAAACAGAACCACCCGTACCTCATTAGCATTCTGAGGCCGCAAGATGTAGCCTCATCTCAATACAACCAAGCAACCTCCTGCTCTATGCACCGAGCATCCTTTACCAACAACAACTCAAGACCTCCCGTGAATTCTCTTTCCCCATGAAGCATAATGTAACCTTTGTTGAAATCTTCCTTTTCTCGAGCCATTCTCGATCTCAATTTTCGTAAGTCATAGCTACTTCACTCGCACGGCTCAAATTGGAACCAACATAGCACCTAATCGTGCAATCAACTTGATCAATAGAGAACTCCCCAACTTGGCTCGAAGCCATAGATCAAAACATACCTAATAATTCATAACGCATATGCTCTATTGATTCCACAATACCATAGTGAGATTAAACTCAAATCGTTTGTAATCTTGTATAAACACAGATCATCTATTACTTTAAATATTCGGCAAATCTCGCACTCATTATCGCAATAGTTAAGCCCACTGTCTTAAGCAACCCAAAATTCAAACTTCAACACTTACATTCCACTTGCACCTGAGACCTTTTAACAGTCACATAAGGGCCACACAACCCTAGAACATTCCACAAGAGATAACCCATCTGCTTTGCCTCCAATTAACATTTCTGCATACCTTCTACCGTCATAAACCATACGCAGTTACATAGTCTTCCTGAGCCTGAACTCATACTGCAACATGAAATTTACTTCTCTCGCAATTGGGAAACTTGAAAAAGATCATTCACACGCCCATAACTCGGGGCTATACCTGGAATCAAGATGGAATTCCAGCACATAATAGTTATTTTATCCTCCATCAGCCCTTCCTCGCCACTTCCAAGTTATATAGATATATCTCTTATTACTAACATGTTCATCACATAGTTATCCAGTCGTCACTACCACTAAGAGGGATAATACCGAACATATAATTTCAAAACACTTGCTCACACAATTAGCACCTCGGTGCTCAAGCCATAGGCAAAGATCCGCCCTCAAGTCCTTCAGACTGGCCCAACATAAACTCACAGAGATCACATCTCGCCCTCGATCGGGGAATCACAAGCCATCAAGACACATCTGACACTGAGCGCTCATGCGCGCATAAGAATGCGTGGAAGAAATTTCAAAAGTTACTTTTCAAGCTGAATCAATGACGCACGATAAGAATTCAAAAATGTGGAATTTTTCCTAAAGGTTCTGCAGCCTCTCGAAGATAAGTACAGCCGTCTCCGCACCGATCCGCAAGACTCTACTAAACCTGCTCATGACTCATGAGACCTATGTAACCTAGGCTCTGATACCAACTTATCACGACCCCAAATCCCAATCCGATCGTGATAGCGCCTCTCGTGAAGACAAAGCCATCCAACCAACCCATTTCGCCTTTTCAGGATAGTTGATATTAATAATCAATTTTAGCATGATTAAATAACCACAAACTATACAAAGATTTCTTTATAAAGTGCGGAATACAGCCCAACATCGGGGTGTCACAAGTCACGAGCATCTATTAGAGTATAACTACAACTACAAGGCTTGAAGCATTCAAAATAAGACTGATAAGCAAAAGAAAGAAATGCAATGCTGTGAACGCTGGCAGTCACCTTGCTAAACTCCGATAACTTAGCCTCCAACCAGCTCAAAACCCGCTACCGGGTGAATAAATACCTACAGCTGCACATGAGGTGCAGGGAGTAAAGTGAGTACTCCAACTCAGTGGGTAATAGAGGTAAATAACAACTGAGCAGTAAGAAATCACGTAAAGCAAACCATCATGTTGTGCCTCGAGGTCAAACCTGCTCAGACACCAAAACAAATAAATGAACGAGATTTTTCTACCCTACTTTTCACTAGGAAAATTTCGTGAGTTAGTTGCGACACATATCTAAGTAATAAAATCAGGATTGTGTATCCTTGGGATTGAAGCCAGGTTATGCAAGAAAAAGGTTGGGTTATGTCGAAAAAGAAAAAGGGTCCTCGGGTTATGCCGGGGAGGTCCACGGGTTATGCCGGGATAAAAGAGAAAAACTCTTTGGGTTATGCCAAGGAGGTCCGCGGGTTATGACGGGATAAAATAAAAGGGGCTCCTTGGGTTATGCCAGGGAGGTCCACGGGTTATGTCGGGATAAAAAGAAAAAGGTCCTTGGGTTATGCCAGGGAGGTTCACGGGTTTTGCGGGATAAAGGAAAAAGGTCCTTGGGTTATGCCAGGGAGGTCCACGGGTTATGCCGGGATAAAGAAAAGGTCCTTGGGTTATGCCAGATAGGTCCACGGGTTATGCTGGGATAAAGAAAAAGGGCTCCTTGGGTTATGCCAGGGAGGTCCACGGGTTATGCCCGGGAAAATAAAAAAGGTCCTCAGGTTATGCCGGGGGTAACTAGGGAATGGGCCCTATGTTGGAAGGATGCAACTAGAGATTGGAGGCCCTATGCTACCATGATATTGAATTTTTCTTCCTCTCTCTTTTTTTTTCATCATTCTTCATTTCATTTTTTTTGAGTTAAAATACCGGAAAGTATTTGGAGGAAACTTCCCTTTTGGGTTGATTATTGTTGTGAAACTGTTTCAAACTCTTGCGCATTTTCTTTTTTTGGTTGCACCAACTTCTTGCACGGTTGTCTTGAATTACACCTGTTTCAATATTTTTCAAACAAAGAACAATTGTTAGTTTGAAACGGTGGTTGGTTTTGTGGCCTTGATTGTTTTGATCACTTGATCCCGACCCAGCTTCCGTTGAGAACTTTTGCTACTTGATGGTTTTGAGGATGAATCTCTTCTCAAACCGAAGGACTCAACTTTTAGGATTTCATGATGACTTGCCTGCGTGGGGCTCTGGCCTTTTCACTTTATTCTGCTCTTAGTACCTTTGTCTTTGACTTTCTTTCCTTCTCAATGTCTTTGCTTTGGACAACATCAACCATCATGGCCAGTCGGGATTAACTTGATGCACCCGCTGAGGCTGGGTACTTTGTTTTAGTTTTTGTTAGGCAATGCCCTGTAAAAACCAGTCCTGCCACCTTTTCTTTGTAATAGTTTCGGAATCAGGGTTAGGTCGAAAGGGATTCAAGGAAAAAGTAAACAGAGAGCAAGAGGATGAATTTAAATAGAAGCGTCCCTTTCGGGGGAAGAGAAGGACTTATCTAGGGAGTGCATGCGGACTTCACATGAACATGACATGCTTCTTGGACTGGATGCCCAACCCGCACAAACTTTCCTAACTTCTCGTAAGCTCATTGACCCATACCTCAAAACCAAGGAACCTTGCCAAGACTCTTTCAATGGTGGGAGGTGCCTTCTTTTCGGCCAACGGCGCCCTTTGCGGGTTTTCGCCAATCAACCTCTCTCATTTCTCTTCTCACTGTCGCCCGATAGTGCTCTTTACGAGTTTTCACCAAACGGACTCTCTTATTTTCAATTTCTCTACTCACCTTCGCCTTATGGTGCCAGAAGGTTTTTACCGATAAGACTCTCTCATTTTATTTTCTCTCAATTTGGACTATATCAGATTCCAACAATGTTGTTTTTCAATTCCCACGCCTTTGCCAATTGATCGGAAGGACTTGGACAAGGTTTTTGGGTAAAACAAATTTTGGACGGAATTACAACTTTGGAACCATTTTGGTGGGCCCATGGCTGAGCCATTATATCATCTGCCCCAGTTTCACTTTTTGGGGGACTTTGAATTTTTATTTGGTATGACTAAACCCCAGAGTGAGGTTGCCTACGTATCCTTTCGGAATCAAGTCGAACATAGTTCAGGGAAAACATTTGTTTTTTTTTTCAATAGTACTTCCGGGTTCCAAAGAGGGTAGCCAACGAAGAGTAACCGGCTTAAATGGGTTTGCGAAGGCTTGATAGTGTTTGGATAGCGGGAAGGAAAGCCTTCGTCATATCAACTGCGCAAAGTCATCACCGTAGAAGGCCTAGACATAGTACCTTTTTACCGCATCCACATTCACAGTTGTTTTGGGATCATTTCCTTCGATGTCACCCAGATACAGTTCTCCTCTCGACAATATCTTTCGGATGATGTATGGACCCTTCCAATTAGGAGCAAATTTTCCTTTTGCTTCCTGGTGATGGGGGAGAATGCATCTTATCACGAGTTGTCCCACTTCAAAATTCCTGGGATGCACTTTCTTGTTATAAGCGCGGGCCATTCTTTGTTGGTACAACTGCCCGTGACAAACCGCGGCCAATCGTTTTTCATCAATTAAGGACAACTGTTCCAGCCGAATCTTGAACCACTCACTATCCTCAATTTCTGCTTCAACGATTATCTGGAGTGAAGGGATTTCTACCTCTATGGGTATAACATCCTCAGTTCCATAGACCAGCAAGTGCGGGGTTGCTCCTACCGATGTGCGCACTATGGTGTGATATCCAAGTAATGCAAAAGGCAGCTTTTCATGCCATTGTTTGGAGCTTTGAATCACCTTTCTCAGAATCTTCTTGATGTTCTTGTTTGCTGCTTCGACGACACCATTGGCTTTGGGCCGATAGGGAGTGGAATTTCTATGTGTTATTTTGAATTGTTCGCATACTTCTTCCATCAAACGACTATTCAGGTTGGCAGCATTGTCTGTGATGATAGTTGCAGGAATACTAAAGCGGCAAATAAGATTAGAATGCACAAAATCTCCCACCGCTTTCTTGGTGACTGACTTGAGAGTGATGGCTTCAACCTACTTCGTGAAGTAGTCAGTGGAAACTAATATGAATCTATGTCTGTTTGAAGCTTTTGGCTCGACAGGTCCAATGACGTCCATGCCCCATGCAACGAATGGCCAAGGTCCTGACATAGGATACAGTTCTGTTGGAGGTGCATGAATCAAATCACCGTGCACCTGACACTGATGGCATTTTCGGACAAAGCTGAAGCAGTCCTTCTCCATAGTTATCCAATAGTATCCTGCCCGAAGAATTTTCTTTGACAAAACATACCCATTCATATGAGGTCCGCACACTCCCGCGTGTACCTCATGCATAATTCTTCCGGCTCCCTCAGCGTCAGCACATCTTAACAAGTTGAGGTCCGGGGTCCTCTTGTACAGGACATCACCGCTCAAAAAGAAACCACCCGCATGCCGTCTGATGGTTCTCTTTTGATCTCCAGTAGCTTGCTCAGGGTATTCTTGCATTTTGAAAAACCTTTTAATGTCATGATACCATGGCTGGATGGTTGGTTCTGCCTCAACCATGTTACAATAACCATGCCTTTCCTTGATTTGGATTTCCAGAGGATCAATATGGGCATTGCCTGGGTAAGGCAACATCAAAGCTAGAGTGGCTAGTGCATTAGCTAGTTCATTGTGACACCGAGGAATGTACCTGAATTCTATCGACTTGAACCGCTTGCTGAGATCTTCCACATGTTGCTGATAGGGAATGAGCTTAACATCTTGGGTCTCCCACTCTCCCTGGGCTTGCTGGATAATCAAAATCAGAGTCCCCCATGATCAATAACTCTTCTACATCTTGGTTAATTGCCATGTTCATACCCATTATTCAGGCTTCATACTCAGCAGTATTGTACGTATAGAAGAACCGAAGCCTGGCTGTAGCCGGGTAATGTTGACCAGTAGGTGAGATCAAAATTGCCCCAATTCCCACACCTTTGGCATTTACCGCTCCATCAAAGAACATTTTCCAAGCATGAGTGTCTTTATATATTTCTTCTATTGAGTTTACCTCTTCATTTGGGAAGTAAGTACTCAACGGTTGGTATTCCTCGTCAACCGGGTTTTCAGCTAAATGATCTGCCAATGCCTGGGCTTTCAACGCTGTGCGAGTGACGTAAACTATGTGAAACTCAGTGAGTAGAATCTGCCATGTTGCTAACCTCCCTGTGGGCATTGGTTTCTGGAATATGTACTTCAACGGATCCAACCTGGTTATGAGTTAGGTGGTGTAAGCTTGCAGATAATGTCTTAGCTTCTGAGCGACCCAAGTCAAAGCGCAACAAGTTCTTTCCAACAAAGTATATTTTGCTTCATAACTGGTGAACTTCTTACTCAAGTAGTAGATTGCCTATTCTTTCTTCCCAGTTACATCGTGTTGCCCGAGGACATAGCCAAAAGAGTTTTCCAATGCTGTCAGATACAAGAAAAGAGGTCTCCCTGGCTCTGGTGGGACCAAGACTGGCAGATTTGATAGATATTTTTTGATCTTGTCGAAGGCTTCTTGACATTCATCCGTCCACTTGACTGCTGCATCTTTCTTCAATAGCTTGAATATGGGATCACATATGGAAATTAATTGAGCAATGAACCGGCTGATATAGTTTAATCTGCCCAACAAGCTCATCACGTCCTTCTTAGTTCTAAAAGGAGGCAAATCCCGGATAGACTTTATCTTTGTTGGGTCTAACTCGATACCTCTCCTGCTGACTATGAAGCCCAAAAGTTTGCCTGACGGAACTCCAAATGCACATTTAGCCTGGTTTAGCTTCAGATCATACTTGCGCAACCGCTCGAAGAACTTTCTTAAATCTCGAACGTAGTCATCCTGAGTTCGGGACTTGATGATTACGTCGTCCACATACACCTCTATCTCCTGATGCATCATATCATGGAAGATGGCGTTCATGGCCCTCATATAGGTCGCTCCAGCATTCTTCAGACCAAATGGCATAACCCGGTAACAGTATGTACCCCAGGGTATGGTGAAAGTCATTTTCTCTGCGTCTTTCTCATCCATCAACACCTGGTGATATACTGCGTATCAATCCACAAAGGACTATATCTCATGCTTGGCGCAGTTATCAACAAGGATGTGGATGTTGGGCAAAGGGAAATTGTCTTTGGGACTTGCCTTGTTCAAATCTCTATAGTCCACAGACACCCGAGTCTTTCCATCCTTCTTTGGAACTGGGACTACATTAGCCAACCATGTAGTATGCCTGACCACTCGAATTACCCCTACTTTCAACTGTTTCGTGATTTCTTCTTTGATCTTATCACTGATGTCAGTTTTAAACTTTCTTTGTTTTTGCTGGACCGGAGGGCAATCGGGGTAAGTTGGCAACTTATGCACCACTAGATCAACACTCAGCCTTGGCATGTCATCATAGGACCAAGCAAACACATCTTTAAACTCAAACAAGAGTTGGATTATTGCATCTCGGGTTTTCTTATCTGTGTGAATGCTTATTTTGGTTTTCCGAATTTCCTCAGGAGTTCCCAAGTTAACCAGCTCAGTGTCATTCAAATTTGGCTTAGGTTTGTTCTCAAATTGTTCCAGTTCTCAATTTATTTCCCTAAACGCCTCTTCTTTATCATATTCCTGTTCTTGGTTTATTATTTCACAATTAGACAGCGTGTTTGGATCTAGCGTGAAGTTCGTAAGCATGTCATGTTATTTAAAGCCGCATTATTATAACTGAAAACAAGAAAATAAAAGAGGAAAATAAAGAAAATCAGAAAGAATAAAGAGAAAAACGAACGATTAAATATTGATTTCATTTCTTGGAATTTGGAAGATAACAGGGTTTACATTGGAATTTAAAGACAAGAAACTAAAGAAACATCTGAGTTACACCCTGGAATAACTCGGGATGCAGAAAAAATAGCAGGATAGGTCTACCGGGACTCCCGCCTGATCGAAAATGGCGCAGCCTTCCTATTTTGAAGCTTGGCGTTTGGTCCCATGTATAACACCTCAGCGGTTCTAGTGCCCTCTCCTGGCTGAACCATGTGGGTTTCGTAGAGTACTTTTCTCATTGCCCCACATATTTCCTCAATTTCTTCAGTCGTGAAAACCTCACCATCTTCCTCTTCAGTGTACTTAGGCCAGACAAAGGTTTCATACAGATATGGTAATGGCTGTGGCAAAACCCATCCTTCCTTCTTTCTCTCATCTGCCCACTTTACATCATCTGGGGTAGGGTGGAAACCTATCCCTAATAACTTTTCGGTCGTAGGCAGAGTCACCAGCTCACATATTCCTTGCAGAGACTTTCCAAGTCCTTTTCCTGGCTTGAAACCATGTCTGATCATTTCTTTGGCCACCATAATCGAGGTATTAGATAGGAAAGGTTGAGGGCAAGGGTTTCCTTCTTCATGCTGATCCGCCACCACAACTTCAAATGTTTGGTAGACTATATGCTCACTACCCTCCCTCGCTTCTAGACATGGGACAGATGGGTCCCGATAGATCAACTGTTCATCTTCTCCGTGGACCACAACTTCCTAATCCTCATATTCAAATTTCACCATTTGGTGGAGGGTAGAAGGCACAGCTCCAGCGGCATGGATCCAAGGACTTCCCAGAAGAAAATTATAAGATGTATCCATATCCAACACTTGGAATGTCACCTCGAAGTCCACCGGTCCGATGGTCAAGATTAGGTCAATTTCCCCGATGGTATCTCTTTTGATGCCGTCAAAGGCTCTCATAAAGACATTGTTGGGACGAATTCTTCTAGTCCCGATTCCCATACGTTGCAGTGTGGAGAGTGGGCAAATGTTAACACCCGAGCCTCCATCTACCATTACTCGCTTTACATAATATCCCTGAAATTTGATGGTTTAGTGCAAGGCTTTGTTGTGAGCAGCTCCTTCTAGAGGCAAGTCATTTTTGCTAAATGAGATTTGATTGACAGCAAAGAACCTTTCCACCATTCTTTCAAGTTGTTCCATTGAGGTTTCGACTGCCACGTAAGCTTTATTCAGAGTCTTCATTAACACCTTTTGATGCTTAGGGGATTTCACTAGTAATGACAGTAAAGACACTTGTTCAGGACATTTTCGCAACTGATCGACCACCTCCTAGTTGGCCATTTTTATCTTTTGAAAGAAAACTTCTGCTTCCTCAGCACTCACAGGTTTCTTAGGCGGGAAACGCCTTTTGGTAGCATTGTTTACCTCTTCTATTTTTGAGTACTTTTCAATGGGAACATTTTCTGGAAGCTCTCCCAAGATTTCTTTCCCTTTATACGTAACCATTGTCTGATGATAATTCCATAGCACTGCAGCAGGGTTGGTCATAGGCTTCTGTGGTACGCGTCCAATAACCACTGGCTCACTCAACCGAGGTAGTTTGATTGTCCCCCGCACCACATAGGTTTGATTGGGTATGTACACTTGTGTTCCCTTTTTCACTTCCAATTTCTTTGGAGGGCTCACAATTAGCTTCTTTTCTTGACGGCCTCGCGGGACATAGAGAATTCCATCTTTGGTAGGTATCGCTTCTGTTCTGGTTTCAGCTTTCTTTTCTGGCTCTGTCTTGGTGACTTTGTTTTTCTTCTCCCCTTTATCTTGCTTTGGGGAAACCCCTAGATTTCTTTCTGCGTCATCAATAGCAATGATGGCCTTTAATGTCGGATGAACTCTTTATCCTCACATATCATCCCAATCACAGGCCCATTATTGTAGGCTGGCAAAGGATTGTTGGTCACATTTGGGACCTCCTCGTCCCTTAGCACTATCTTTCCTTGCTCTATCAAGTCGTCCACGGCTCTTTTCAACGTCCAACAATTTTCTATATCATGCCCCTCAGCTCCTGAGTGATAAGCACATCGGACGCCCCGCTGATAGGAGGGTGATTCTGGGTTTTGCCTGTTTGGAGGTATGGGCTGTAGCAAATTCATTTGAACAAGCTTCGGGAACAGAGTGGAGTAGGGTTTGCCGATTGGTGTAAAATTTGGTTTCCTGGGTGGTTCCCGAGGACAGAAGTTATTCTGCGGAGGTCGAGGATTATAGTGGTTCTGGTGGGAAGGCTGATTTCTTGGGAATGGAGCTTGATTTCTATTGGCATGTGGCTGCGTCCGGGAAAAGGGTTGAGCGTTCATGACCGCATAAGGTGGAGGAGCAAAAGCCATATCATGATGAGGGTAGTAATGTTGAGGGGTTCTTTCAGAAAACATGGGTCTGGGAGCACGATGTCTCATTGCCCCTGATGCTGCCATAGACATTTCTTCTTTCTTCTTTCCTTTAGCCATTCTTCCAGACCCGCCTTGAATGGCTTGGGAGGTTGCCCTGATGGCTAACTGGCTCAAGATTCTACCCGTTTTAAAACCATTCTCTACCATCTCACCAATCTTGATTGCCTCTGCAAAAGGTTTGCCCATAGCTGACATCATGTTCTGGAAGTAATCGGCTGCCTGGGCCTGAAGAAATACGGTGACCATTTCCACTTCATCCATTGGAGGTTTTACCCTCGATGCTTGCTCGTGCCACTTAATTGCATATTCCCGAACACTTTCTGAGGATTTATTTTAGATTTGCCAAGGAGTTCCTGTCTGGAGCAATGTCTATGTTATACTGAAATTGTCGAACAAAATCTCTAGCAAGATCGTCCCAAATGTGCCTCCAAGATGTTTCCTGATCCAGATACCATTCCGAAGCTATGCCTACCAAACTTTCTCCAAAGTAAGCCATTAACAACTCCTCTTTTCCGCCAGCCCTACGCAATTGGTTGCAATACTTTTTAAGGTGAGCAATGGGATCGTCGTGCCCATCATATTTCTCAAACTTCGGCGTTTTGAATCCCATGGACAGGTGCATGTGAGGGAACATGCACAAATCAGTATAGGCAACACTTTTCTGCCCGCTTAAACCTCGCATATTTTTTAAGATCTGCTCTAAACTCCTCATCTTTTTTGCCATCTCATCTTATTCAGGAGCTTTAAGAGTTTTATCTTGTTCGGGTGTGAACTTGAACGGGGGTGGTTGAGAGTAAGTGTATGTGGGATATTGAGGAGGATCTGCTTGAAAAATAGGATTTTGGAAAGTGAAGGCCGGGGGATCAAAACCGGGGGATCAAAACCGGGCCTAGGTAGCGAAGGCTGTGTGGTAGCGGAGCATGGTGGAGCGGTAAAGATATTGGGATCTACTCTTGATGTGAACACCTGGGGGCGTACCTCAGAAGGTGTTCCTATAAAGTGAGCAGACATGGTAGGCTGTCCCAATGGGGTATTCAGATGACTGATGGGGATGTTAGAAGTACCCCCGGATCTCGGGAACAACCAGGAAAGCCAGGGATAGCATTTGGAGGCTCTCTTCCATTAGTCCATGCATCCCACATCTACATAACTCAGAGACGTAATATCCGGTTTTCTTTAGCTGTAGCAGACTCGGAGGCCGGGATCCCTGAGATGGGGTTATCTTCGGTGATGAGAACTGGTGGCAAAGTCATTTCAGACGACATTTCTATACTTCCTTTTGATCTGGTAAAATACTGATGCGATGCCAGTTTACCAAAAACCAACCCTCGTTTCTAAAAACCTAAGCTGGAATTGGTAGCAATAAACGGTCAGTTTGAGACAAGTAACAGATAGGTAATCGCACATTGGGGTATGATGCACCTATACAGTTAAATGAGTGTCTACATGTTCGCAACGGTTGCATGCGTCATCCCGGCTTTTCTTCCTGTTTCTTTTCTTTTGATTTGTTTTTTCCTTGCTTCTCTTTTGATTTTCTAGTTTTTTCTCATTTTGATTTTCTTTCCTCTCCATTTTTTTTCTTTCTAGGCTTTCTCTTTTTGTGTTTCTTTTCCACTCTTGTTTTTCCTTTTATTTCCTTCCCCCATATTTTTTCTTTTTTCTTAGGTTTACGGTCGAATCATATGGAGATTGCCTATGTATCATGACCCCGCATGAATTAGACCAAGCGTAGTTCTTGCAAATAGATGCAAAAATAAGGAAATAATTTTTGGGATTTTTTATTTTTTCATTAATATAACTTTGATTACAAAGATACTAGCCTATTTATTTTTCTTAAAAGGGAAAATTACAAAACAAACTCAAAATAACAAAATACAGGCTAGGAATACATTAAATCTTCGAATCCTGGGGCCCGCGGGGCGTCACTCGGCATCGCCGTGGGCCTACGTGCAAGACCCCCTTGTAACTGCTCCAAATCATTCATAACTTGCCGAACAAAAGTCATCACTGTAGCGAAGTAGGTAGTGCGGCTCATTCTTTCGCCCGCCTGACATTTCATGACAATATAATCCGCAATGGCTCTAAATCTTTCTCTGATCCGGCCCTTTTCCTGAAGTAGTCGGCTTATCTGCTGGTTGCGGGCCTCTATCACCTGGGAGTCGCGGAAGTGATGGTCTTGCAACAACTTCATTTCTTTCTCCATCTCGGCCATTAGCCTGTAGCAATGTTCCCTCTCAGCCTGAAATTCTTTGTCCCGCTGGGCTGCCTTACCTTCAAGGGTATTCACTTTTCTTTTCAGATTAGCAATAGTTCCCTCATAATTTCTTTTCATTTGTTGCACAAACTGGGCCCTTTCCTCTGTCTTCTTTGCCCATTGTGTCCGGAGTTTTGCTATATTCCCATCAGATTTCTCCAACTCTTCCTGGCACTCTAAGACTTGCTTTTTCAGCCTGTTTATCAACCTTTCATTGGAGCTACTTCTTTCTTGATTTTTAGCAGCTATTTTCATCTGTCGGATTTGGGCCTTAAGAGCCTCATTCTTTGGGTCAGTTTTTTTTTGTCACCTTCATCGGCTGCGGCTTGTAAGCTGTTTTCAAACCGGATATCCTGAACTATTTTTCCAATGCTCCTATTTGAGCCCTGCATTCCTTTTCCTTGGCTAGCCAATCCCATTGTACCTGGGCCCCATCAGTAAATTATTGTACGTGTGGCCTTTTGGCGTGTCTTTTAGGAATTTGAAATCTTTTGCCAAACCAGACCAAGTATTTGGGGTCCACTTCGCCTTTAGCCCTATCTCGCACTATGGTTTTAGGCTCAAGATACCTACATTCATTCCATATCTGGCGGATTTTTCCCTATGGAAATGCAGCTTTCGGGCCTAGTTCGATGACTTGTTTGCCCAGATCTTCATCACCATGGACGGTTTCGAATCTTCCCAGTTGCCGCAAGACTCGGTAAGGAGCATAGGCTTGGATACTCTGAATGCCCATCAAGAGAATATAGGGTACTTCAGCTGATGTGTATACTGCCTCAGTAACGGGAAGCCACCCAAAAGTCCACTCAATTTTGTCAACAGTCAAAGATCTCAAACAGGATAGACAAGCCTCGGTACCCTCAGGAAATTCAATGCCTGTTACCCGGGTTTTAAATTCGTCAATACAACTCAACCCGGTCAAACCATAGTTCATGTACCCAGTCCAGTGATAGAGATGCTCTTGTATCCATAGCTGTAGCAATAAATTGAAACCCTGAAAGAATTTACCCCCTTCTCGACATTTGGTCAAAGATCGATACATTTCAGCCACAATCAATGGAACCACCGTGCTGTTGATTTTCTTTATAGCCAGATCTAGCATTCCTACGATGCCGATATCTATGTGACCATCTTTTCGGGGATGGATCACGACTCCCAAGAAAGCTACCATGAAAGCTAATCCTCGCCGTACCTCCCCCTTATCTTTGTTTCCAGTATGTGTCAAACCAGTGTTGGGCTCCTCAAAACCTCGCGGGTTACCATATCGGTGGTACAAGAAGTGGAGTGCGCAATACCCCGCTGATAGATTCTTATCCTGAACATCCCGGCTGATACTATATAAGTCCAAAATTTGTGTAGAGTTACCGGTCTCGGTTCCAATGGATATCGATCCCTGAAGTTTCCATTAAGTCCTGCATACCCTGCAACCTCCTCTAATGTCGGTGTAAGCTTGAAGTCTAAGAACCTGAACATGTTGCGAGTTGGGTCCCAGAAAGGTATCAGTGCTTCAATAATATCCGGCCTTGGCTTAATGTTCAATAATTCCGACCAGGCCACCCAGAATCTTTTCCACCATTTCTCTGCTACCCTTTCCTAAGTCATTCCACCACATGTGGAGCTTCAAAGGGATCTCACTCAGGACTGAGAAGGATTCAATGTCAACTGTACTCATCCTGCATATTTATTTAAAATGTCTTAAGGCTTTATTTTGACCCAAAAGGAAAAAGGTGGCTATTTTTCAAAACTTTTTATTTTAAGAAAGACAAGGATAGGGTTTTGCGGATATGGCGTTTCAGCACTTCAGGGAAGATTTTAAGGCTGTGTCCGCTAACCATTTAAAAATGACTCAGGGTGGCTGTTCTTGCAAAAAAATAGTCTTCTGGTGCCCTTTTGGGGACATTCGGCTTACTTTAACAAGAATGGCATCACCCGGCTTATTTGTGACACAAATTAAAAAAATTGTTATTTTTTGGGTTATTTTGCAAAAAGGGAAGCTGGACCCGATGAGGGTTGCCTACGTATCTCACATCCGGTGAGAATCAAACTGGCGTAGTTCGGGCAGGTTTGTCAAAACCAACTATTTTTTTTAAAAACAAAAATCTTTTTCTTTTTCTTTTTCTTAAAAATCCGACAGAGTTTCGGTACTATTTGGATATTGGTTTTTCCAAACAAGTGGTTACCTTCATTTAACCCTTACACTGCTATTTCCTTCAACTCTCTCCCGTTATTTACAAGCTGGTCAACATGCAAAGCCGAGCAAATAAATGCACAAGTAGCATGTAAGATGCATCAGGATGGTCTTTTCATTTCAGGCCACCTGTCCTAAACGAACCCAACCCCTGTGTTGAGTCCCCTAAGTCAAATGCACATGATGCAAACAAACGTTCCTACTAGGGATCCGGCAAGAGGCTTA
>MU731749.1:2613-16237 GCA_026770625.1 Nicotiana glauca
TTCTTGAATTGTAGTAATCAAGACCCACTTTTACTTTTTCATAATTAAATCATACCCACTATACCATATTTCCACTTTAACCCACACAAAGCTACACTAACTACCCCATGTTTTCAATTTAAAAAATACAAAAGCAACAAATATTCCTTCCTTTTGATAAGAAAAGCGGGTGGGGCCCAAATGTTAACATTATTGAAAAAAATTTATGGACATTTGATGTAATATAGTTAATATCTACATATTATGTAATATAGTATGGAATATAGTATATATATGTAAATGTCCCTAATAATAAAGAATGGATTGGACGTTTTTTGCATACAGAACTTCATTAAGGTCCTCATTAAATTCTATGTTCTCCTAGTTTAGAATTTCATATACGATTAATACACAATTCACTTTAATTCAGAGCTTCGCCAAACCTTAGAAGAAAATAAACCATTCATCACTACATCGTAGCTTGCTTTAGGCGTGTTTAATAAAATAAATTATTACAGCTACGGGTACGGTTCCCGTGACGTAGTTGTGATGTTTTAATTTTTAAATTCGGGTGTGCATTTCATGTGACCCAAATCCAAATCTCAACAATGTTAAATAAATTATATCGTGGACCGCGGGTGCATTTATATAACGTAGCTTTACGATGTGTTTTAAATAATTTTGAAGTCTTACCGAAATATTATTAGCTGCTAAAATAATACTAACACCTTTTGCTTTTCCTTTTTGCTTGTTTCATGGTCTATTAAAGTTTTCTTAAGTTGGTTGATTTACATGGAATCTCTCGTCGATTATTTTAGATATTTAGCTTCATGAATCATATGATTTGTTAGTGATTTGGTTTTTGGGAATATTGGATTAAAAGTTAAATACTAGGAATTTCCTATCATGTGAATACTAGTGGAAACATTCTGCTTTTGGTGAGTAACGTGGACATCAGCGTACATTTGAGAATAATCATGGATTCGTGAAATAATTTTAGAAACGTAGATAACCCATAGTCATTGGATAGTTAGTAATGATTCTTTATATTCGAGGTGTGCCGTGCCAAACAAAAATCACAATTGCGTGGCCCTCTTTAAGTACTTATATTAAAATACTTAGAATTCGGGACATGTCATTTAGCGAATTTTCATGGCCTTCCGCAAAGTTAATAACACGTTAGTCGCTTTAGGCGCGTTCTTTAAATAATTTTGCCTTCCTAAATTCGGGTGTGCATTTCATGCGACCCAAATTCAAATCTTAAAACGTTGAATAAAATGTGTCGAGGATCCGGGTGCATTTCATTTGACGTGATCCAAAACATGTTTTAACGACGTTCAATTTCTTAAAAAGTCAATTAAAAGCGGTGAGTAATTTTAAAAAATTGCAATAGGATAACATGTATTAATATCAGATTTTAGCCAAATATAGCAGTTGAGCGACCGTGCTAGAACCATGGAACTCGGGAGTGCCTAACCCCTTCTCCCGGGTTAACAGAATTCCTTACCAGGATTTTTGGTTCACGACTGTTAAACAGAGTCAAACCCTTTCCTCGATTCAGGATTCAAACCGGTAACTTGGGATACCATAAATCTCCCAAGTGGCGACTCTGAATCTCTTAATAAACGAATCCCATTTCGATTGTCCTTTAATTGGAAAAACTCCATTTATTATATCCCTTCACAGGGGTATAGTAGGTAAAAAGGACGTGTGACAGCTCTGGCGACTCCACTTGGGATAACCTTAAACCCAGAACCATTGGTTCAGGGTTCAAGAATTCGAGCTTGGTATATTTGTTGTATTTGGCTTGTATATTATCTGATTTTATAACATGTTTGGGAGTAATGTGCAAATTTTATTTCTACTGCTTTGATATTCGGTGAATTGTATATAAATTGTTACGAATTCCTCCTCTCTCTGAGCCTTCTATATCATGGAGAAAGGTGCACTTTGTGTGACTTCTCTTCTGTTAGAGTCTTTTCCCATCTAGAACGAGGTTCGGATAAGTTGCTAAGCGGGCGGAGCTTCTGTATCCCCGGTACGCTGCCCCCTCCTCGGCTCGAGTTGTCCACTCGAGTAAGTCAGGTCTAGAACAATAAACCCAGGTTTTAAACCTAGAATAACAAAGCCTCATGCCGGACCCCAAGTAGGAACAATTGTTTGCATCATGTGCATTTGACTTTGAGGCTCAACATAGGGGTTGGGGCTGTCTAGGACAGGTGTACCTGAAACGAAACAAACCATCCTGATGCATCTTACTTGCTACCTGTGCATTTATCTGCTTCGGACTTGCATGCTGACCGGCTTTTAAATATTGGGAAAAATAAAAAAAATAAAAAAAGAGGAAAAATAGCAGTGTAGAGGGTTAAGAGAGTTAATCACTAGTTTTGAAAATATCAATGTAAGTAGTGCCGAGACTCTACCGGATTTTTAGAAAAAAAAAAAAAAGAGTTTTATTTTTCAAAATAGTTTGTTTTATTTTCCACTGAAAAAAAAATATTTTCAAAAATATTCTGCTTCATTTGCCAATAAAGGAAAAAATGTGATTTGGTTTTCAAAAAATAGTTTGTGTTTTAAAATAAAAAAAATATAATTCATTTTATTTGCCAATGATTTGAAAAAAAATATTTTTTGTTTTCAAATATAGTTTGTTTTATTTGCCCGAACTACGCATGTTTGATTCTCACCGGATGTGAGATACGTAGGCAACCCTCATCGGGTCCAATCTCCCCTTTTTGCAAAAATAGCCAAAAAAATATCAAATTTTAATTTGTCGTCATAAATAAGTCGGGTGATGCCGCTCTTGTCAAATATAGCCGAATATTCCCGAAAGGGACGCCGGAAGGCTGACTTTGCATAAACAGCCACCCTTGGTCATTTTTAAGGCTTTTTGGCCGGTTAGCCCACACAGCCTTAAAATCTTCATCCCCAAGGTGCTGAAAGGTCGTGTTCGAGAAAACTGGGTCTTTCTTTTTAATTTGAAAAAAAAAAGAAAATAGTCAGTTTTCTTTGGAGTCAAACAGATTTTACTTTTTGCTCAATCACCTTAATAAATGCGCAGGATGAGCACAAATAAAATTGAACCTTTCACAATCTTCAATGAGGTCCCCCTGCAGCTCCACATATAGTGGAATGATCTGGAAAAAGGTAGCAAAGAGAGGTCTCGTCGATTTACTGAATGTCAAGCCAAAATCAGATATCATCGAAGCCTTAATACCTTTTTGGGACCCGACTCGTAATGTATTTTGCTTTTCTGACTTTGAACTCACACCCACACTGGAGAAAATCGCGGGTTACGCAGGTTTGAATGGAAGCCTGAGGGGTCAATATCTTTTGTCACCAAGACCGGTATCTCCACACCGATTTTTGGATCTGTTAAATATTAGCCAGAATGCTCAGAATAAGGATTTGTCTGGAGGATGTTGTACTCTCATGTTCCTGTATCAATGATATGGTAATCCTCGGGGTTTCGAAGAGCCAGACCTTAGGCTGACCCATGCTGGAAATAGAAACAAATGGGAAGCAAGGCAAACTTTGGCGTTCGTAGTAGCATTCCTGGGAGTCGTGGTCTGCCCACGAAAAGATAAGAAGATAGAAATAGGCCTTGTAGGGATGGTCTATGTTGCAATTAAAAGGGACGACAGTACTGTGGTTCCCTTGATCTTGTCAGAAATCTACCGAGCCCTGACCATATGCCGAGAAGGAGGAAATTTTTTCCAAGGTTGCAACCTGCTACTTCAATTATGGATGCAAGAACACCTTTACCACCGAGTAGGGTATATGCATTACGGTTTGACCGATTTGAGCTGCATCAAAGAGTTTGAGAAACGAGTAGAGGGTGTTGCATTTCCTGAGGATACCAAAGCTTGGCTTATACAAATGAGGTCCTTGACTGCCGATCAAATTGAATGGTCATTTGGGTGGCTACCAGTCACTGAAGTAATATACAGGTCGGCTGGAGAGTGTCATATTCTTCTAATGGGCATCCGGAGTATCCAGTCGTATGCTCCTCACCGAGTATTGCGCCAACTGGGAAGGTTTCAAGTAGTCCCAAATGATGAAGACCTGAGTAAGCAAATCATTGAGTTGGAACCAAGAGCCACATTTTCGGAGGATAAAATTCGAAAGCAATGGAATGAATGCAGATTTCTCGAGCCTAGAACTGTGGTCCGAGATCTGGTTAAAGGTGAGGTGGACCCAAAGTATTATGTCTGGTTTGGGAAAAGATTTCAGATTTCTCAAAGGTCTGCTAAAAGAGTCCCTTTACTCTTCCGGGGTGTAGTAGCATAAAAAGGAGGTGTGACAGCTCTGGCGACTCTGCTGGGGACCGAATCCAGAATCTCTGATTCAGGGTTCAAGAATTCGAGTTTGGTATATTTGTTGTATTTGGATTGTATATTATCTGATTTTTCTACATGTTTCATGCTATATGTGCTAAATGCTTTACCGCTTTGATATTTGGTGAATTGTATATAAACTGTTACGAATCCCTCCTCTCTCTGAGTCTTCTACATCATGGAGAAGGGTGCACTTCGTGAGACTTCTCTTCTGTTAGAGTCTTTTCCCATCTAGAACGAGGTTCGGATAAGTTGCTAAGCTAGCGGAGCTTCTGTATCCCCGGTACGTTGCCCCCTCCTCGGCTCGAGTTGTCCGCTCGGGTAAGCCAGGTCTAGAACAATAAACCCAGGTTTTAAACCTAGAATAACAAAGCCTCATGTCGGATTCCTAGTAGGAACGATTGTTTGCATCATGTGAATTTGACTTTGGAGGCTCAACACAGGGGTTGGGTCTGTCTAGGATAGGTGTACCTGAAACGAAAAAGACCATCCTGATGCATCTTACTTGCTACCTGTGCATTTATCTGCTTCAGACTTGCATGCTGACCGGCTTTTAAATATTGGGGAAAATGAAAAAAAAGAGGAAAAATAGCAGTGTAGAGGGTTAAGAGAGTTAATCACTAATTTTGAAAATATCAATGTACGTAGTGCCGAGACTCTACCGGATTTTTAGAAAAAATGAAAAAAAAAGAGTTTTATTTTTCAAAATAGTTTGTTTTATTTTCCGCCGAAGGGACCGACACCACTATCAGACCAGATGTAAGGGACCGATACCGAAAATAATGTCTAGCCGAGCTGTCACACCTCCTTTTTACGCTACTACACCCCGAAAGAGTGTGTAGTAAAGGGAGTTTTTCCAATTAAAGGAAAATCAAAACTGGATTTATTATTAAGAGTTGGAGTCGCCACTTGAGAGATTTATGGTGTCCCAAGTCATTCCAAGTGTACCATCTCCCATGGTCTTGGCATGTGTACCACTCCAATGCAGACCCGCTCAAACTCTGGCTGAAGTACGCCATCAGCAACTCATCTTTTTCGCCCGCCCCTCTCATCTTACTGCAAAATCCTCGCAAATGTGCCACTGGATCACCATGCCCGTCATACAGATCGAACTTAGGCATCTTGAACCCGGCTGGCAACTGAACATCTGGAAACAGGCATAAATCCTTATACGCCACGCTGACTTGGCCACCCAGACCCTGCATATTCTGGAAAGATTGCTCTAGGCTCTTTACTTTCCGAACCATTTCTTCCTACTCTGGATCCTTGTTCTATTTTTCGAGCGCTTCCGGATTGTCAAGCTGAAGAGGGAACGGGTAAGGTTTTGATGCTTTGAAGGTGGGTTCAGGAGGATAATATTGTTGATCCTGAGTTTGGAACACAGGCTCGCTGGAAGACCTATGGAGTGTGGCCGGTGGAGGTGCCACGAAAATAGGGGTAATTGGTGGGGGAGGATATGGGTTTGTTTTTGGCATTTGGGGTGTCCGGAAGACGGTTGTCTGGTGTTGTTGATATGTAGGAAAGTTGAGTGATGAGTCCGATACAAGTCGTTTCGAAGATTGGGCGGGTGTCGGGAGAAAAGTGGGGTTAGCAGGATATGGTGGTGCTG
The DNA here is from genome assembly GCA_026770625.1 of Nicotiana glauca. Classification (NCBI taxonomy): domain Eukaryota; kingdom Viridiplantae; phylum Streptophyta; class Magnoliopsida; order Solanales; family Solanaceae; genus Nicotiana; species Nicotiana glauca. The sequence continues at coordinate 8,539 of MU731749.1, forward strand.
GCTGACCGCTTGTCCAAGCTTGGTACATCTCGGCCATCTGTTGTTTCAATTTGTACACCTTATCTTTCATTACTTGTACGTCTACCTCTTCTACCTCAAGGTTTCCTTCTCTATCCGGGCTAGACATTATTTCCGGTATCGGTCCCTTAGATCTGGTCTGATAGTGGTGTTGTGCCAGTACGCTCTAAGTAAACTAACTGCTTGAAATTTTTGGAATATCAACAAACTTGTTAGTTTTCAGAGTTTAACAAACAGGCAATCGTACATTGAGATACAATGCACCTAGGCAGTTTAACCATTTCTATCATGACCTTCGCTTCGATTGCATGCGTCATTCCGGCTTTTAATAGTTGTGCACCTCTTTTGGCGCCTGTCAAATTTCTTTTATTCTCATTTTCTTTTTTTTATTATTATTTTAAGGTGGTCTAATCTTATGTGGATTGCCTACATATCATGACCCCGCATGAATCAGACCGAGCGTAGTTCTGGCCATATGAAGTATGTGGTAAAATATTTTCCACACAAACAACTGCTTTTTTTTAAGCCACTTGAACAAAGTTTACAAACTTTAAAGAAGAACAAAACAAAACTTAAAGAACTGATTGACAGACTTACCAAATTTAAAAAGATTAAAAATACATCAATGCTTTAAATTTTCCTGGGGCCTGTGAGGATCATTCGGCCTTGCCGCGGGCCCTGATGCAAGATCCCTTTGTAACCCTTTCAATTCTTCCATGATCTAGTGGACATAAATCATTATCGCAGCAAAAAAGGTGGTACGGGTCATATCCTCACATGCTAGGCACTTCCTGGTGATGTAGTGCCCGATATCTTTGATTCTTGCCCTGATCCCGTCTTTTTCCCGAAGCAACCGCTCTATCTACTGGTTTCGTGTCCCCAGTATTCAAGAGTTATGGAGGAGTTGATCTTGAAACTCGTTCATTTGTTCCTCCATCCGCGTCATTAGGTCATAACATCGTTTCCTCTCTGTTCTGAAATCTCTGGCTTGTCTGAATACTCGTTCTTCGAGTGTGGATATTGTTTCTCTCAAGATAACGATGCTCCCCTCGTAGTCCTTCTTTATCTGCCGCACATGTTGTGCCCGCTCCTCTATGCCTCTTGCCCATCTGGCTTGGATCCTTGCTAGTCTAGCTTCAGATTTCTCTAAGTTCTCTTGGCATTCACGGGCTTTCAAGTTGCCGTGCAAGATCTTATTGACACAAATAGGATCGAGGTTCAGGCGCCAGAGGTACCAAATATTAATTAGAATCCGTTGCCAGCACACCATGAGGCCCACATGATCGAACTAGTGCACAAGGGAGGGGAGTTTAAGAATCCCTCACAAACATTAATGATGATCCGGGCCAGTGAAGCCAGTCCCAAAGAAAATAAGAGCAAAGAGAAGGCGGTGGTGCAGCTGGAAAGTGTAGACACCAAGCCAGTTGTAGTAATGGGGAAAGGATCGTCTATTGCTGCAAAGAAAGTAGAGCCAGTCGGGGTAGTTCGNAGGATGATTTGAGATAGTTTTAAGTGGAAGTTACACTGATCCTGGTTTTTAGGGCTGAAATGGGCACTATTGAATAAATTAATAAAGCACTAAGTGAGTGAAAATTGAGTGTTTAATTTTAAATTAAAAGAGCTAGGGGTTAGTGGTAAAGGCATTCACTGGTTGCCTATTTAAAGGGGCTGGAAATTAGAATAAAGGAAGACATACATACATGCATAGAAGGATTCTGAAAGATAAAAGAGAGAACATCAAGAGAGTTTTGGACAACACTTGAGAAAGGGAGGGTTCTGATATAGATTGAAGAAAAATTGAGAGCTAAAGATTCAGTTTTTGAGTGTTTACTGTTTCATTGAGATTCAGAGTTGTGCTAGTTTGATTTTTGAATAATTTAGGGTCTAATTGAGTTGGGGTTGACTGAGGTTTGGTCTGCTAAAGTGGTTCAATAGTTTCCTGGCCCTTTTTCTAGTTTAACTCGAGCCCAGTTGTTCTGTTCGTGTGTTTGTATTGTTGTTTGATTTTGCAATTGGTTTCGGGCTGTTGTTTGAGGGTATCTCCTGGGTTGATTTAAATTAGTTGTTGGTAATTTCTGCCTGTTGTTGTTGCATTTGCCACTGCTGCTGATCCCTTTCTTCTTCTTGTTGTTGTGTTTCAACATCCAGGTACATACTTAAATCTCTGCTGTAATGCCAAGGTTGAAAAAAAATGGAATGAAACTACCCTATTGTGGATCCTGAGATATGCATGCTGGACAGTTACATGCTTGTAGTCAAATAGATATTAAGTGTAGTCGTTTAACATAGTTAGGTGTTGATTTGTATGAATAATAACTAGGGACTATGTTGTAATTTGTGGAATATACTAGACTATGAGATCATGTATCTGATTTCATCCCCTCTAAATCAGAAATCCTTATGTATTATAAGTTTAATCTCCATTAATCAAAATCAATATATGAGTCCAAGTTTTATGTTAAGTTAGTTTTAATGATACGTCATTAATCCAAGTCCAAAGGCATAAGACTATTTGAATGCTGAGTATTGATTTAGTCATGTTAATCTAAAACTAGTGTCATGTAGGCGAGATACTACTACTGTCGCTTAATTTGACTTTACCTTCAATAATGTTTAGGAGTTCACTAATGAATAGTTAAACAGGGCAATTTATCACTTAAATTTTGAGTTGTTGAAATAAGGACCTAAAGTAAATCACCGGTAAATACAAGTTGATTTTTACTACTTGAGGTAGAATATATGGTGAGATTGCAGGGAAATTGGTTAGCTTGCATTGGGGACTAATCAGGGGCGTTTGGTATTGTGCTACTGCCCGGGCTCGATCTTCGGATCTCCTCAACGCTGTTGAATCAGCTTGGTTGGTTCGGGCTAAGCCCAAGCCCAATGTATGCGGCTTTTTGACCTTTGTCCAAAGTGTACGTATTATATAGTTTGGGCCTTTTTGCGATGGGTTTGTTCGTATTCAAATGGCCTACTGTGGGTTTTAAGTTAGATAGCGAGTTCAAGCTAAAGGGTATTTTTTTTTGTTTGGATCCGGACTTGAACTTGAAGCCCGAATTTTATAATATTAATTGATTAGGGCCTTTTTCTTTATTTTTTAGAGATAAATAAATAGAAAAATCATAGTCGCTTTAGGATATCCTTAAATAAAAAATGAGACGAGCCTCGCCAAATAAAATGCGAATTGCGAGGCCCTCATGAATGTATATATTAAAATACTTAGATTTCAGGACTGGCATTTCACGGCCTTCCCCAAAATAATAATGTGTTAGTCTCTTTAGGCGCGTCTTTAATAATTTTACCTTCCTAAATTCGGGTGTGCATTTCATGCGACCCAAATCCAAATCCCAAAATGTTGAATAAAATGTGTCGAGGATCCGGGTGCATTTCATGTGACGTGATCCAAAAACATATTTTAAACCACGTTCAATTCCTTAAAAATAATTAAAAGCGGTTAAAAGTTAAAATTTGCACATAAGTTAAAGCATGTTATAAAATCAGATAAATAAGCCAAATATGACAATTGAGCGACCGTGCTAGAACCACGGAACTCAGGAATGCCTAACACCTTCTCCCGGGTTAACAAATTCCTTATCCGGATTTCTGGTTCGTAGACTGTAATATAGAGTCAACTTTTTCCTCGATTCGGGATTCCAATCGGTGACTTGGGACACCATAAATCTCTCAAGTGGCAACTCCAACTCTTAATAATAAATCCCGTTTCGATTGTCCTTTAATTGGAAAAATTCCCTTTACTACACACTCTTCCGGGGTGTAGTAGCGTAAAAAGGAGGTGTGACACAAGTTGTCTTGCACATGTATACACATGCACTACATCATAGCTAGCACATGTATATGAGTTGTATAGTAGGTGTAATACAAGTTGTCTAGCACATGTATACACATGTACTACATCATAGCTAGCACATGTATATGAGTTGTATAGTAGGTGTAATTAGGTGTATGGCAACTAATAGATTAGGTGAATTAGTATTATAAATAGGCCTTGTAATCTTCTCTTCTAAGATATAAAATATAGAACTTCTTTGGTTTCTAACATGGTATCAGAGAATTGAAGTTTTTTCATCAGTTTGTTGCTGGGATTTTTTTTTTCCCATTCAAATTATTTTTGTTCAGAACAGTCTTTCGCTGCTTTGATTCTATTTCACTATTTTCGGCCACTTTTTGCCCCGGCCGCTTCTTTACAGATTTTTCTACTCACTATTCCGACCAAAGTGGTACTGTCAGAATTTTTTTTTCTGACAACTTTCATTTTCCAAGATCATTGTTCACTGCACTGTTCACTGCACTGTTCAAATATCACTGTTTACTATTCACTACACTGTTCAAATATCACTGTTAAGTGTTCACTGCACTGTTCTTGACTATTTGATTCTGCTATTATTCGGGTGCAAGATGACTGAAACGAAACCTACCGTTGATGTCATTCCGGTTACGTCCAAAATTACGGAGAATAAGTTCATGGGTTCTAATTACATGGATTGGAGTAGGACGATCCGTCTCTATTTGCGGAGCATCAACAAAGAGAACCACTTGGTTGATGATCCACCCAAGGATGAGACTAAATCAGTCTGGTTAAAGGAGGATGCAAAATTGTTTCTCCAAATCAAGAATTCGATGCACAGTGAGGTAAATGATCTAGTTTCTCATTGTGATTATGTGAAGGATCTAATGGATTATGTAGATTTTTTGTACTCTGGCAAAGGAAACTTGTCTCGCATGTATTATGTGTGCCCGGCATTTTACCATCCATCCATGCAAGATCGCTCTCTCACCACTTACTTCTCAGAGTTTAAGAAGGTGTATGATGAGATTAATGTTATACTGCCGTTTAGTCCAGATGTGAAGGTACAACAGGCTCAGCGTGAACAACTGGCGGTCATGAGTTTCCTTTCTGGTCTTTCTCCCGAATTTGAAGGGGCCAAATCGCAGATTTTATCTTGGACTACTATCTCTTCCTTGAAAGAGGCCTTTACAAGAGTGATGCATACTGAAAAGTCTCATCCAGGTCCGACAGCCACGATCGATAGTGGTGCTCTGCTTAGCCGCGTCCAAAAGAATAGAAGTCATAGTAATCGCAATCGGAGTAGCGATAGTCGAGACCTAAAGCAAGGGGAAGTTGAATGTTTTTATTGTCATGAGCTCGGTCATACCATACGTTATTGTTTGAAGCTTCAGAATAAGAACAAAAGATCACAGTATGCCAACATCGCCACTTCTGAGACTATTTTACCATCTCAGTCATCATCTCCTCCTATCAATACTATCCCCGAGTCAGGTAAAACCACTAAGTGTCTCCTCTCTTCGTCATCCAAATGGGTCATTGATTCTGGTGCCACAAATCATATGACAGGTAACTCTAAACTCTTTTCCACTTTTCAGTCACATACCCAATGTTCCACAGTTACTTTAGCCGATGGGTCTACCTCATATGTTTTAGGGTCTGGCACTGTTAACCCAACATCTTCTCTTTCCCTTAGTTCCATCTTAAATTTGCCTGATTTTTCTTTCAATCTAACATTTGTCAGTAAACTTACTCGTACTCTAAATTGTTGTGTCTCATTATTATTGTCTTTTTCAGAATCTTACGACGAAGCAGATTATTGGTAAATGTTCTGAGTCTGGGGGTCTCTATGTTCTTGAATCACAGGTGCCGAAATCCATTTCTTGTTCAACTGTGTTGTCTCCCATTGACGTAAACTGTCGATTGGGTTATCCATCCTTGTCTAGTTTGAAGAAGTTATATCCTCAGTTTCAGAGTATTTCCTCTTTAAATTGTGAGTCATGTCAGCTCGCTAAACACCATCGCCTTCCTAAAGTTTCTAGCAATAAACGGGTCGACTTACCTTTTGAGTTAGTTCACAGCGATGTTTGGGGTCCCTGTCCTATTATCTCTAAAATTGGTTTTAGATATTTTGTTAACTTTGTGGATGATCATTCTCGTGTTACTTGGTTATATTTAATGAAAAATCGTTCGGAGTTATTTTCAATTTTTTGTGCTGAAATAAAAACTCATTTTAATGTTTTCGTTCGTAATTTAAGGAGTGACAATGCAAAAGAATATTTTTCGGATTTGTTTAAAGATTATATGGCTACAAATGGAATTCTACATCAATCTTCTTGTATTGACACCCCTTCTCAAAATGGGGTTGCGGAACGAAAAAATAGACATCTTCTTGAAGTAGGCTGAGCACTCCTCTTTCAAATGAAAGTGCCAAAATATTTTTGGGCTGATGCCGTCTCTACAGCTTGTTTTTTAATAAATCGTATGCCATCTTCTGTACTTCATGGTAATATTCCTTATAACATTTTTTTTTTCCTCTAAGCCATTATTTCTTATTGAACCCAAAATATTTGGTTGTACTTGTTTTGTTCGTGATGTTCGTCCACATGTAACTAAATTAGATCCAAAGACCCTTAAGTGTGTGTTCTTAGGATACTCACGTCTTCAGAAAGGTTATCGGTGTTATTCTCCAGATCTCAAAAGGTACTTAGTGTCTGCCGATATCACATTCCATGAAAATTATCCGTTCTTTTCTTCATATGTTTATAACAGTCCTGAGGAAGAAGAAGATACTTTGGTCTACACTGTCACACATCCAGTTAGTTCTCCAACACCTCTTCCTCAGTCACCCGTTTCCCTCGATCCAACATCCGAGCAGCCACCTGTTCTTCATGTGTATACCAAACGACAACAAACCTCAAAACCCGATCCTTTACCTACTTCTGCATCGTCGGTAGATCCAACCTCCAGTGTTTCAGATCCTAGTTTGGATCTTCCTATTGCCATTCGCAAAGGTACACGACAATGTACTTATCCTATTTCTTTTTTTTTTTGTGTCTTATGACCATTTGTCTACTTCTTCTAGCTTGTTTATTGCATCATTAGATTCTGCTAGGATGCCTAAAACTGTTCGTGAAATTGTCCCACCCAGGTTGGCATGATGCAATGATAGAAGAGATGATGGCTTTAGATGAGAATGGTACTTGGGAGTTGGCTGATCTACCCACTAACAAAAAGGCTATTGGGTGCAAGTGGGTATTTGCTGTTAAGTTTAACTCCGATGGGACAGTAGCTCGCCTTAAGGCACGCCTTGTTGCAAAAGGGTATGCACAGACCTATGGAGTCGATTATTTGGATACTTTTTCCCCGGTCGCCAAGTTAGCTTCTGTTCGATTATTCATTTCCATGGCAGCTACTTATGATTGGCCTCTGCATCAGCTTGATATAAAGAATGCTTTTCTATATGTAGATCTTCAGAAATAAGTATATATGGAGCAACCACCTGGGTTTGTTGCTCAGGGGGAGTGTGGAAAGGCATGTCATCTTCGAAAATCTCTTTATGGGCTGAAATAGAGTCCCCGTGCTTGGTTTGGCAGATTTAGTGAGGCTGTTCTAGAATATGGGATGAAGAAAAGCAATTGCGATCATACGGTGTTCTATAAAAAGTCTGATGATGGCATTCTTTTATTGGTAGTATATGTTGATGACATCATTATTACTGGAAGTGATATTGCAGGAATTTCAACTCTAAATTCTTTCCTTCACACTCAATTTCAAACGAAAGATTTAGGGCAACTAAAGTATTTTTTGGGAGTTGAAGTTACACGGAGCAAGAAAGGCATCTTCTTGTCCTAAAGGAAATATACTCTTGACTTG
>MU731749.1:17794-29965 GCA_026770625.1 Nicotiana glauca
AATGAAAAATAGGAAGAGGAAGGAAAAACTCGTAGAAGAATTTTCCGCCTTGCTCCTCGCGTGTTCTTGCCTCCAAGGATGTTGTCTAACCCTAAAGTAGTGTCTTTCCCTCCTTAGGTCTAATTTGTGTCCAAAATATGTCCCTTTTTTTTTTCAAAATAGGTTTAGGATCCCTTTTATACAAGTTGGAATAGTATAGGACCGAAATAACCTTGTCCGGGCTGAAATAACCTTGTCCCTGATGAAATAGGAATTCTTTTTGACGCCTGGAGCGGCGCGGCCGTGGCCAAAACGCGCTAGGACCCGGCTAGACAAGCTCTCTGATTTTCTATCGCGGTCAGTTCCGCGGTCGCAGTTTCGACCGTATTTTTCACCCTATTTTGTTCAGAATTTGGAAAGATATAAAACATGAAAGTTGTAGCTCTTTAAATTATCTTTCCAACCATATATTATATAGCCAAAATAGAGTTCGGAGCAGAAAGTTATGTCCAGTTTACTAGACAGTGCGCAATATGCATTATCGAGTTTTCGTTTGTTCTCAATTATCAAATTTGACCCCCGAACACGATCCCGACTTAATTCCTTGAGCTTTTACTCAGACTTCAAATCTTCAAATCACTTAAATTTATTCCATTACATCTATATAGCTCGGAATTACACCTACAAGGCATAAAACACACTGTTAGTGCAAAACACTAGCGATTAAAGCGCAAACTCAACTAAAGTGTAGTAAATTAGAGTGTAATAATTGACTAAAATACGTAATTATAGCCTATCATCAGTTGTAACGGTGGTTAAAGCCTTGGAGGTGCTAGTGGATTTGAGTGGGGTTGGAAGAAGAAATGGTTGGGGAAGAGGATGGTGAGGTAGCATTTAGTCATGTGACTTGGCAACTGACATAGAAAAAATGGAGGGGATCAGCTGCCACGGTGTAGATCGGTTAGGGATAAGGGCAAATATTATAAGTTCATTAACGGTAAGCGGAAGAATACACAAATAGTATAACGGATGGCAGAAGTAAATAATAGAGTATACTAGAGGGGCAATTTCAGACCTTTTTAGTAGCCCATACACTTTCCGAATAATTTGATAATTAAGAAACTTACGGGTTTCTCATTAATAAAAGTAGATCAACAATTAATGTATCACTGGTTGTTGAGAATCCTCACGAAGCAGATGAATTTCTTTTTTCCACAGCCTACTAATCCTTTCTAAAATGCAGAGAATATTTTCTCATAAAAACTCTTATCCATCATGTATTGATGGGAAAAACGTATCTTTTTCAACACCCATGTACACACGTAGAGTTTAGGACAAGGACAAACTAATGAACTAATGGGCTAATTAGCATCCCTTATGGGTGAAACTGACCCAATAGCAATATTCCAACATATAATAATAGAAAAATTTTGAGCTAGGTTATCTGTCCTTGTCATCAATGGTTAGAGGAATGGTGTTGTTATCATCGACGTTATCACTGAAGTCTTTTTCCATATGCAAATCGTCGGCATAGTATAGTGTATCTATTGTTTAATGATAGTTAGATTGGTGTCTTATCTTGATTCATAAGGGTTAAATCGGGTGGTGCTGATAGTATCCTTCATCCTTGGTTTAGATACAACCCAGATTTGAAGAGGCCGTAGCAGTTGAAGAGAGAGTGTTTGCTTGAAAATGGGCGGGTGGCGTACCTCACTGAGCTATCGATCGCGAAGCTATCGCCCGGTTCAACCAACCGTCCGTCCTGGTGCCTTTGCTACTGATTTGATCGCTTCTCATCGTTAATCCGGGTTCACCTTGGCCCTCGCTCAGGAAACTCGTTCAAATCAAATTGGAAAGAAACTAGCTAGATAAAAGAAAATGAAGTCTTAGATAAGGAGCTCCGCGAGTTGAAAAAATGTTCAATATCTAGCTAGCAAGCTCATTTTTACATTAAGCACAATAACTTCTGCAAAAGATAAGTATTTTGATATAGTCATATAGATGACTATGTGGACATGTTCTAACTTGGTCATCAAATCATGAATTGTAGCATCTAAAAGCTCTTTGGCGAGTATTTTATTTCTTGATAGTTCTCGTCTTAAACTCCTTCGTACGTGATACTCGGTTAAAAATATGTGCATTTGTATGCACATCACCTCATATTTTATTTCAATCTCGTGTATTTACATGTGTGTTAATGATTAGTTGAGCACTTGAGCTTAATTATGATGTTCATATATCTAGGAATCGTTCGAGAGCGAAATAGAATTATTATGCACGAGTTGAAGTGAAAACTGGACGAGGTGCAAGACCAGCTCCTAGGCCAGTAGGTGCTGCCTGTAATGCTGGGGCAGATGAGCAAAAAGCAACAGGAAGGTCTAGTGCCCAGCCTAGTGTGGCGCGCTGGCCAGGATCCTCCATTCAAAAAAATTTTGTTTTACCCGGGACAAGGTTATTTCGGTCATACACGCCTCTAACTCATATAAAAGGATTTCTAAACCTAATTTTGAGGGGACACTATACTTTAGAGAAAAACACACGTTGGGAGCAAATTGGAGCAAGGATTGTAGAGCTCTTCTACCGTTCATCTTTTCTTAGTACTTTAATCATTCAGATACTTGTGAAATTATTATAATAATTATGTGTGGCTAAGCTCCTCCATTCTATTATTGTGATTAGCCACGAATATTTATGTTTGATTGCTATTTTCGCCTTAATTATTACGAGTTGCTATTACTTCATATGGCTACTTTTTAAATTACTTACTTAATTGCTTGATTATCTAGCCAATAGTATATGCATATACATTTGGGAGCAGCAATGTGCTTTTGAATAGAGAGAGGTGGATCTAGAATTTTAATAACATGGGTGCAAAAAAAGGGAACTGATCACTACTCCTTTAGGTAAATAACTCATCATTCAACCAAGTACTCCAATTAACATCTTTGGAGCATAAGTAACCATAGATAATATTAGATCAATTTTAAAAAATATATACATATAAAAATTCATCTGCCCTATATATCATGCTATAAATTTGCTCGTGTGAGTAGATAGATATGAATATTGTAACGACCCAACCGGTTATTTTGCCTTTTAGAATTCGCTCTCTTAAAAAAGACTTTCCGTACTTGATTTTACTGATTTATGACTTTCAGGTATAGTTAGTTCGGGATTTGGAAGAATTCGGGTTGAAATTGGAACACTTGGTTCCTTAAGGTTGGCTTAAAATGCCAAGTTTGACTTCGGTCAACATTTTGAGTAAACGACCTCGAAATCGGAATTTGACGGTTCCAATAGGTTTGTATGGTGATTTCAGACTTGGGCATATGTTCATATCGGGTTTTGGATGACCCGGGAGCATTTTAACGCCTAATAGCAAAAGTTAGTTTTGAAGGGTTTAGAAGTTATTTAAAATTTGGTTTGGAGCGGATTTTGGTGATATCGAAGTCCAAAAAGGATTTCGAGACCGAGAATAGTTCCGTAATGTTATTTAAGACTTGCACGCAAAATTTGAGTGTCATTTCGAGTAGTATAAGTATGTTTCGGTGCATTGGAAGTAAATTGAAGAACTTGAAGTTCTTAAGTTTGATTCAATTATTTTTAGGGTGTGATTCTTAGTTTTAATATTGTTTCGGGTGTTCCGGGAGTTCGAGAAAGTCCATTTTATGATTCCAAACTTGTTGGTATATTCAGGCGAGCCCCCGGGGGCCCCGAGTGCCAGTTGGATGAGGCTCGGACCAAATTGAGAATTTGAACTACATCTAAGTGCACCAGATCTATCATAACCGCACCTGCGGTTGGTCAGCCGCAGGTGCGAGCTCGCAGGTGCGGGCTAAGTCTCGCAGATGCGGCCAAGGGAGGGTAGCACAGATTCCGCAGGTGCAGACCCTCCTCCGCAGAAGCGGGACCGCAGAAGCGGTACAACGACCGCATAAGCGGTACAACGACCGCATAAGCGGCCCCAGTCGGCCCAGGAACTTCCGCAGAAGCGGAATCCTATCCGCAGAAGCGAAGACGCAGGTGCGGCCCTTTGACCGCGGGTGCAGAAAAGCAGGAGGATGTGGCCTTCATTTAATGCGGGACATAGGCATTTTTGACTCATTTTGTTCCATTGTTGGGCGATTATTGGAGCTTCTTGAGAGGGATTTTCACCTAGAATTTGGAGGTAAGTAATTTCTACCATATGTGAGTTAAATACTTAGATTATGGGTAGATTAACATGTAAAAATTAGTAAAAATTATGGGTTTAGAGGAAAACCTAGGTTTTGATAAAAATGGAGTTTTACCAAGAAAATAGTTATGGAACTTAGTGAAAATTATATATTTATGTTCCTAATGTTATTGGTAACAACTTCCTTCAAAAATTTCTGAAATCCGGCACATGGGCCCGAGGATGAATTTTGGGAGTCTCGCATTTAGAGTTAGAAAATTACTTTAATAGTAATTTCTTAAATATCATGAAATAGTTGTATAGTTAATTCTTGTTCTGAGTTTATTGTTAGCTCTATATATCATGCTTAATTAAAATCACATATTATTATATTGTTGGCCCTAGTAAGTGTTGAAGTCGACCTCTCGTCACTACTTCTATGAGGTTAGACTAGATACTTAGTAGGTACATATTTTTATATACTAATGCTACACTTCTATACTTGACTGTAAAGGATTTGAGGCAGGTGCATCTGTCCACCAGTCTAACGCGTAGATTCGATTCCCCAGCTCGAGACTTCCCAATGAGCTGCCCTTTTGAGCCATTCTGCAGCAGCTGGAGTCTCTCTTATACTTTATTTTCTGTCTATTTCCTTTCGGATAGTAGTTTAGCATTCTTTTGTATATTCCACTAGATTGCCCACATACTTGTGATACCAGGTCTTGACACACACTGGCAAACTTATGATTTTGGTTTGCTTACAGAATTTCGATTTGTACTCATTGCTTCCATTTATTTATGTTACACTTGCAAATATCTTAATCTTTTAAAACATAAGGAAAAATGACTACTTACTAACTTATTTAAATAGAAAATCACTAGTTTGATCAGTGTTGGCTTGCCTAATAATAGTATTGGCGCCATCACGACCTATAATGGAACTGGTTCATGACAACATGCTATCAGAGCACTAGGTTCACGTAGGTATCACAAGTTATAGGCAGGCCTAGTAGACTCTTGCGAATCGGTGCAGAGACGTCCGTACTAATTTTCGAGAGGCTATAGGGTGTTAGAAAACTACCATTTATTCATCTCTTATCGTGCAGTTAATGGTATACTAAGTTTCCTTCTTCTATTTTCTCACAGATGGTCAAGACACGTACGACAGACGTTCCAAACCCGGGAGGAGATGCTCCCCGTTGCTAGAGGCCGAGGCAGAGGCTAGAGTAGGGCACCGACCCGAGGTAAGGGACGAGAGCGTCCCAGAGCTGCCCAATTGCCCACCAATGGATCCTGTAGATGATCCCGTTATTGAGGAGCAAGGCGAGGTGCACGCAACAGAGCCTGCCCCGATAGATTTCATGACAGAATCAGGCTTCCAAGAGGTCATGGGCCGTATGCTGCAGTTCAAGGATTCTATGACCCATACTGATTTATTTCCAGCAGACCTAGCGACATCCCAGGCGGGAGGGGGAGCACAGACCCCTACTACTCAGGCTGTTGGGCATGCAACTGCAGTGTATCAGACTCCAGGTGCACTACCCGCGAACGGGGCCCAGTCAGCTGCAACGGTTGTAGCTGAGCCTAGACCAGATGCGGCTGGCGATCCGCAGAGGCTCTTAACAGATGAACTAGGCTACACCCTCTTATCTTCGGAGGTGAGTGACATGAGGACCCCAGGACTTCATTGATAGGTGCAGGGACAAACTGCACAACATGAGGAAATTAGAGTCGCATGGGGTGGATTTCACTACTTTTCAATTGGAGGGCATGGCCCGCAGATGGTGGCAGTCTTATCTTCTAGGCAAACTAGTAGGTTCTCCTCCCATGACTTTGGACCAGTTTACGTAGCTTTTCTTGGATGGGTATATTCCACCCTCCCAGAGGGAAGAGTTGCGATCTCAGTTTGAGCAGCTTGAGTAGGGTCAGGTGTCTGTGATCGTTTATAAGGTGAGATTTTATGAGTTGTCTCGCCATGCACTCATGATACTTCCTAAGTACGCAGAGAGAGTGTAGAGATTTGTTGCCGGGTTGCACCCCAGTATTTGAGCTAGCATGGCTATAGAGGTTGAGATGGGTATTGATCATCAGCTGGTAGTGGAGATTTCTTGGAGTATTAAGGGGTACCGCCAAATGGGTAGAGAGAAGATGCAGCAAGAAAAGAGGACCCGATTTTCTAGAGAGTTTAGAGGTGCCCCGGTTAGGGGCAGGGGTCAGTTTAGGAGGGGTCAGCCTAGCAGGCCCACGTATCCAGCAGCAGCACCACCACCTCCTCGGGGTGCTCCAGTGCGACCTTATTTTAGTGTTATGCCAGAGAGTTCTTATCGCCCACCAGTTCATCAGGGTTCTTCCGGTGCCTATTTCAGTGCCATCCTAGAGAGTTCATATCTCCCACCAGCAATCCAGGGTTCTCCTAGTGGGTATTCTGTCCATGAAGTTCAAACTTCGGAGCAACAGTCTATAGCACCGAGAGGTTGTTACGAGTATGGGGATCCGGGTCACATGAAGTGATTTTTCCCCAGGCTTCGAGGCAAGGCAGTACAGCAGGCTCATCAGCCCATGATTATAGCACAAGTCGTCTGACCGCCCAGAGGCAGAGGACAGGTAGGTAGGGGTTGTCCTAGGGGTGGAGGCCAGGCAGGGGGAGGTCAGCCAGTGACTGTTCATTCAGGCGGAGGCCAGCCAATCGGCGCTCCAACTAGATTCAATGCTTTTTCGGCCAGACCAAATACAGTAGCCTCAGATACCGTAATCATAGGTATTATTCTTGTCTGTGGTAGGGATGTTTTGGTGTTATTTGATCCAATATATACCTATTCATATGTATCATCTCTATTTTCTCATTTCCTGGATATCTCGCGAGTCCTTGGGTACTCCTATTTATGTGTCCACTCCTATGGGCGATTCTGTAGTTGTGGTTCGGATCTACCGATCGTGTGTGGTCATATTTTGTGGTTATAAGACTAGAGCATACCTTCTGTTACTTGATATGATCGACTTTGAGGTCATCCTGGGCACGGACTGCTTATCCCTATATCACGCTATCCTTGATAGTCATGCGAAGATTGTTACTTAAGCGATGCCAGAGTTGTTGAGATTAGAGTGGAAGGGTTCCTCCGTTAGTACAACTAGTCGGGTCATCTCTTTTTTTAAGGCTCGACATATGGTCGAGAAGGGTTGTTTGGCTTATCTAGCTTATGTTCGAGACACTACCGCAGAGTCCCTAATAGGGATGTGCATTCGATTTATCGATTTGATTTTGACCCTTATCGATAATTACTTATCGATTATCGATTTGTACGTATGCTTATCGCTATCATTTCAATAAGGTTTTGATTTTTTCGATTTCGATTTATCAATTTTGGGGCTTATCGATTCGGTTATTGATTACACTAATAAGAAAATTTGCGGGATTCCATGAAAAGTATATCGCTATAAACGCGCCTAACTAATATGGATCAAAAGAAGCTAAAATAAGATGAACACCGTTTATAACATAAAAATTGTGTCAACAAGCACATACAATGAAACTAAAGTAAGGGATCAAATATATGCCACTAACACTCCAACGGTATAAAAAAAATAAAATACATCATCACGGCTAATTATATTTTCCATTAATTTGAACTTCATTCCCTTGAGCTTTAAATATGACCATTCCTTAAATGTGGTAGATGAAATAATAGGGTTAGGGACTTAGGGTAAAGGAAAGGGTATTATAAAATAAGGGCAATTTTTTTTTTGATTTTTTTTTTTTTGTATTTCTTATCGGTATATTGATATACCGATAACCGAAGAGGGAAAAATTGAAATTGAAATCGATAACTCAATAAGGAAAATTTCAAAATCGAAATCGAAATCGATAAATCAATAAATCGATATCGATAAACCGATAACAAATAATCGATTCGATTTATCGATAAACCGATTTGAATGCACACCCCTAATCCCTGACGATTGATTCAGTGCCAGTAGTCTGGGAATTTGCTGATGTATTTCTTTCTGACCTCCCAAGCATGCCACCAGATTGTGACATTGATTTCTATATTGACTTGGCTCCAGGTACCCAGCCTATATCTATCCAACTGTACTGTATGGCTCCGAAGGAGTTGAAGGAGCAACTTGAGGAGTTATTAGCAAAAGGGTTTGTCAGACTGAGTGTATCACCTTGGGCGCACCAGTGCTATTTGTGAAGAAGAAAGATGTAACTATGCGGATGTGTATTGATTACCGCCAGTTCAATAAAGTTACCATCAAGAACAAGTACATGTTGCCATGTATCGATGATTTTTTTGAATAGTTGTAGGGTGTTGGGGTATTTTCTAAGATCAACTTGAGATCGGGGTACCATCAGTTGAAGATTCAGGACTCAAATGTTCTAAAGACTGCCTTTCGTACTAGATATGGCCATTATGAGTTTCTAGTGATGTCTTTCGGCTTGAATAACGCCCCGGCGGTATTTATGGATTTGATGAACCGGGTGTTCAAGCCTTATATTTATTCCTTTGTTATTGTCTTCATTGATGTCATCTTGATTTACTCATATAGCCTAGGGGATCACGAGCAGAATTTAAGAGTGGTGCTTCAGACATTGCGAGAATATAAGCTATATGCTAAGTTCTCCAAATGTGAGTTTTAGCTAGAGTCTGTGGCATTCTTGGGGCATGTTGTATCGGAAGAGGGTATTAAAGTGGATCCCAAGAAGATTGAGGCAGTTCAGAGTTGGCCACGTCGCACTTTGGTGAATGAGATTAGGAGTTTCCTGGGATTAGCTGGATATTATCGCCAGTTTATGCAAGACTTTTCATCCACTGCGCCACCTATGACTAGATTGACCCAAAAGGGTGCTTCGTTCCGTTGGTTCGATGACTGTGAGGCGAGCTTTCAGAAGCTCAAGACAACTTTGACTATAGGACCAGTTCTAGTATTGCCTTCCGGTTCAGGGATGTATATTGTGTATTGTGACGCTTCATGTGCTGGCTTCGGTTGTGTATTGATATAGGAGGGGCGAGTTATTACATATGCTTTGCGTCAACTGAAGATTCATGAGAAGAATTACCCTGTGCACAATCTAGAGTTAGTCGCGACTGATCATGCTTTTAAGATCTGGAGGCATTACCTGTACGGGATGTCATGTGAGGTTTGCACTAATCATTGTAGCTTACACATTTGTTCAAGCAAAGGTATCTTAATTTGATGCAGCGTAGATGGCTTGAGTTACTAAAGGATTATGATATCACTATTCTTTATCATTCGGGCAAGGCGAATGTAGTCGCGGATGCCTTGAGCAGAAAGGCAGAGAGTATGGGTAGCTTGGCATTTGTTTTAGCAGAAGAGAGGTCACTAGCTTTGGATATTCAGTCCTTGGCTAATAGACTTGTGAGGTTTGATATTTCAGAGCCCAGCCGAGTTCTTACATGTGTCGTTACCCAGTTTTCACTATTGGGGCAGATGAAGGCTCGGTAGTTTGATGATCCGTACTTGGCAATTCTCATAGAGATGGTACTACAGGGTAGTACCAAGGAGGTTTCTATTGGCGATGATGGTGTTCTACGATTCTAGGGTCATCTATATGTTCCTAATGTCGATGGCTTGAGGGATATGATTCTATAGGAGGCACACGGTTTTCGGTATTCTATTTATCCAGGTGCTACGAAGATGTATCGTGACCTGAGACAGCATTATTGGTGGCGGCAAATGAAGAAAGACATAGTTGAGTATATGGGTAGGTGCCTAAATTGCCAACAGCTCAAGTATGAGCACCAGAGACCAAGTGGCCTACTTCAGCAGATGACTATACCTGAGTGGAAATGGGAGCGCATTACTATGGACTTCGTAGCTAGGTTTCCGCGGACCTTGCGGAAGTTTGATGCAGTTTGGGTCATTGTAGACCAAGTAGGTACAATTCATTCCAGTGGTCACTACCTATACTTCAGAGAAGTTGGCCCAGATTTATATTCTCCTTTGGTTACACTGTATGCCTATTTCCATCATATCAGATAGAGGCCCTCAGTTCACTTCACATTTCTGGAGAGCCGTACATAGTGATTTAAGGACCCGCGTAGAGCTCAGCATAATATTTCGTCCATAGATCGACGGGAAATCGGAGTGGATAGTTCATATATTGGAGGACATGCTTAGAGCATGCGTTATTGACTTTGGGGGACAGTGGGATCAGTTCCTGCCTTTGGCCGAGTTTGCTTGCAACAATATTTATCATTCCAGCATCGAGATGGCTCTATTTGAGGCTTTATATGGTCAGCGATGTCGTTCTCCCATCGGGTGGTTTGAGAACAGCGAGGCTAAGTTGTATGGTACCGATTTAGTAAAGGATGCCTTGGAAAAGGTAAAATTTATCTAGGAGCGACTTCGCACAGCATAGTCTAGACATAAGAGCTACGCAGATCAGAAGGCGCGTGATGTATCATTTATGGTCGGCAAGAAGGTTCTCTTGAATGTCTCACCAATGAAGGGTATAATGAGATTCAGAAAGAAGGGCAAGTTGAGCCCAAGGTTTATAGGCCCATTTGAGGTGTTGAGGCGAGTTGGGGAGGTTGCTTATGAGCTTTCTTTACCTCCCAGCCTATCAGGAGTTCATTCAGTTTTTCACGTGTCTATGCTCCAAAGATACCATGCCGACTTGTCAGTCTCACTAATAATGCAAGAGTGGTGGTAGGATTTCTGAAAAAAAACATATTCACAAGGTTTGTGACACCAATAGCGATCATCAGTGACGGGGGAACTCACTTATGTAATAGAGCCTTCGAGAAACTACTTGCAAAATATGATGTACACCACAAGGTGGCCACCCCTTACCATCCGCAAACCAATGGGCAGGTTGAAGTGTCCGATAGGGAGATAAAAAGTATACTAACCAAGACGGTGAATGCCACACGAACTGATTGGTCAAAGAAGCTTGACGACGCACTTTGAGCCTATAGAACTGCGTTCAAGACACCAATAGGTATTCACCATACAAGTTGGTATTTGGGAAGGCTTGTCACCTGCCTGTCGAGCTAGAACATTGAGCTTGGTGGGCACTAAAGCAATTGAACATGGATCCTGACGCAGCTGTACAAAACCGACTGACAGAGTTGCATAAGCTGGAAGAATTTAGATATCAAGCCTTTGAAAGCATGAGGCTATACAAGGAAAAAATGAAGAATATGCATGATAAACACATTGTGGACAGAGATTTCAAACCCGGTGATAAGGTATTACTATATAATTCAAGGCTAAGATTGTTTCCGGGTAAGTTAAAGTCCCGATGGTCAGGACCATTTAGAGTGGTACAAATGTTCGCTAGTGGAGCTGTTGAGATCGAATCAGAAGATGGGACAAACAAGTTCTCAGTAAATGGACAAAGGTTGAAACATTACCTTGGAATAGCTGAAGAAAAAGGGGATACAATGTTGATCAATTCGAAAAAACCCCAGTACGTGAATGAGGAATGATGGCTCAACTACTTGCGTCATGCAGCGACGTTAAATTAGGCGCTGTGTGGGAGGCAACCCACGAATGTGTTGTAAGTGTATTATGTAACTTCATGTTTAGAAGACAAAAAAAAGGTCGTGCACCGCGACCGCGGGAGACACTGTCTCAAACCGCGGCACGGACCACAGCGATAACTGGGACCAAGAAAAATGCACCGCGACCGCAGCGTTGACCGCGGTGCTGATTGCGGGAGGCACTGCCTCAAACCGCAGCGCCAACCACGGAGATGACCGCGATTGGGCACCAGGTCGCAAAATTTGTTGATTTTTTTAATTTTTTTTTTCGTTTTCTTCATTATTTTTTCCCTTCTTCTTCTTTTAAACTTAAAACTCAAAAAAAATTAAAAACACCCCCATCTCCCCCTAAACAAAAAACACGACTCTCTCACCCTCTAATCCTCATTATCCCTCTCTAAAACCTAACTCCCCACCCTCCATCTCTTCTCTTCTCAACTCCCCACCCTCCACCTCTCATCTTCTCCCTCTCCCTCACAAGACCCAATCACCCCTCCTCCGCCAAGGTATGAATTCTGACCCCCCCCCCCC
>MU731749.1:30434-64307 GCA_026770625.1 Nicotiana glauca
ATAATATAGGATTAGTGCTAGGATGTTTGTTTAGTTTTCTTCTTTTTCTTTATTTTTCTTCTTTTGTAGTGTAAATTCGTGGTTGATTGGATATGTTGGTGAATGTGCTGTTTATTGCATATTGAAAGGGAGGTGTTGGTGGGTGATTATTTGTAGAAAGTGGGGTGTGTTGGTGTAGTGAATAATTGAATTGGGAAAGTTTTTTTGATTCCCATGGCCCATGAATATGAAGTTAATTATCTTGCCCACAATGTGTTTGGGAAATTGCCTCAATGGAGTTATAAGGAGATGTTGTGACATGGTTGTGATGAAGTCTGAGTAACCACCCATAGTCACACATTTTAGGCTCATCCTAATACGTGTTTCTCTGTTTTGACAGGTAATATGAGTTCTTCACGTAAGAGGCAAAACACTGGATCCTCTGTTAGTGGCCTAGGAGGCTCCTCACGAGCTAGGGGCCAAACCAGTGCACCATGGTTTGATAGCACTCGATTCGTCTCTGAAGAAGAAGAGACAAGGTACAATCAAAAACTTGCAAAAAAGTTACTCCATGAAGTCCATATAGATAGGAAGGCATTGGTACAGGAGTGACCCAACATGTTTAATGAGCTAAGGAGGTGTCAGCTGGACATTTTCTTTAAGGCTCCCAAGAAGGCCAACATTCTGCTAGTGCAGGAGTTTTATGCAAACCAGCCAGAACACGAAGCCGGGGTTGTGACTGTGCACAACACCAAGGTTAATGCTCCTATGGAGGTCATCCACAGATCTTATAACCTCTCCACATTCACTGATGACGATCACTACGTCATGGCTATTCGCCCGACGATTGATCGGGAGAGAATTCTGGCGGTCATCTGTATACCTGGGAGATAGCTCAAATGGGTAGCATAACCGATGACTCTACACTCCAAGTCTCTTACTTGGGCGGCCAAATTTTGGCTCACTGTCATCACCACTCGGTTGCTACCCTCCAACAATACCACCGATGTAAATGGGCCACGGGCCGCTATGATTTACTGTTTCATGACTCACCAAGGGTTTGATGTCGCCCGGGTCCTCTATGAATAAATGTTCATCCGATAGCCCGAACTAATCGAATGCCACTACTTCCCTTCACTTGTCACCCGTCTATGCCGCCTTGCTAATGTTCCTGAGAACTCTCATGTTGATGGGAAATTACCTATAAAAACTCTTTTCCGGGGGAAAAAATTGGACAAAAGAGACGAAGGCTGGTACAACACAGTGAGGACTCATCTGATGAATCTGAGTCTGAAGATGATGCTGATAATGCTGAAGCTACTGAGATCACAGCCCCTCCTAGAGGGGACGACGCAGGCTCATCACAGCCACACCGGAGTACTCGCATGACTGCTTGGGATCAGGAGATGACTGAACTGCAGACTTCCGTCGCTGACTTGGGTACCCGCATTGATGTTGTGGCTGATCGACAGGTGAAGTCGGAAAAGAAGTTCATGGGTTGGTTGAGAGCTCTAGGTTGCGCCTGCCACGTGAACCCAGACACAGTTTCAGATCAAGAGTGACCATTCAGGGAAGTTCCTTTACCTTACTGCTTTTTATATTGTCAAG
Organism: Nicotiana glauca; assembly: GCA_026770625.1. Taxonomy (NCBI): domain Eukaryota; kingdom Viridiplantae; phylum Streptophyta; class Magnoliopsida; order Solanales; family Solanaceae; genus Nicotiana; species Nicotiana glauca. Next base: position 32,022 of record MU731749.1, read on the forward strand.
CCATGGGGAATGTATTCATTTTAAGTGTGGGGTGGGGAACTTCGTTGGTTTGGTTCTTGGTTTGCTTTGTGTTAGTGCTTTAGAAATAAAGTAACAGTTTTTTATAGGAAAGTTAAAATAGTAAGCGACTTGTCCGGACGATGGATCTCTTTCGAGCGGGTTCTTGAGGGACTAAGTCGAGAGAAAAAAACATTTAAGACTCTTCCTAATGACGGATTCTTTAGACAATTTTTCTTGAGGGAAGCTAGTCTACAAAAAATACCAAAAAGATTTATTTATTTATTTTTTATTTCTTAGGTAGTGTAGTAACTTCCCCTTGGTTTTTCTTTGGGCCACGGTTCTTTTCCAAGGGTTTAACTTGAAACGGGTATAGGCAGATTTTGTTTTTCTTTTTTTTTCTTGTTTTGGATAGGATTAATGGGAAACGAGTTAAAAAAAATTGAAGAAGGAAAACACGTAGCGTTCTTACACCTGAACACAATAGATGCTAAAGTGTAGTGCTCAACTTCAAGGGTTGAATCTTACTGAAGTGCCTTAAAAATTGGATGGTTGTACCTAACTTGAATACTCAAAGAAAATGTCTTGATAAACTAATCCAGAGTGAGTCATGTGTCGTGTGTGTGAGCTTTACTGTATTCCATGCTGTACATTTGATGCCTAGAACTTGCCCTTTGTGTTTGCAAAATGAAATAGTAGTATCATTCAGTCTTAGAAGTGATATGGCATTTCTTTGTTGAATCAGATATGTATATTTGAGCCACCTAATTGTTATATACCGTAGCTAACCCCTTTGAGCCTATAATCTTTTTTGTTTGGCAACCACATTACAAGCCTTACCTATTTATTTAAATTAACCATCTATTTGAACCTTTTCACCTCTCATGAGCATAACTTTGTAAAAGTTAAAGTGTGGGGTGGTTGGTTTGGCTTTTGAGTGGAACTAATTGAATAGGGAGAAAGGTACACTATTTTGAAAGAAAAGGGAGAGCCACTAAAAAAAACATGTATTTCTTTGATAAGTGGTGGCTCTTGACATAAGTGTGCTTAAAGAAGAAAAGGTAATTTACATTGATGTGAAGGTGAAATTTTGGTATGACAGAAGTACAACGTTTGAATGTTAAAAATTTATGTATTAAAGTGTTTGGGGAGGCGTAACCACTATTATATCTAAATGTATCCTACCCATCCCGTAGCCTACATTACAACCAAATAAAGTCCTAATTGATCTAAGATTGAATGAGCTCGATTAGTCGAGTACTACACTATGGGCAAGCTTATGGTGCATCTTTGTGGCATGTGATTGTTCTTTGAAGAGTGAGCGAATTCTGTCTAATTGAGTTCCTAACTGTTATTACTATCATTATATATAAGGAACTACTCTCTTGTGTGATGTGAGGGCATGTGATTCACAAAGGAAAGGTGCGTCTTGACTACTACTAAGTGTAACTCTTGTAAAATGTTCATGGTGTGAGTTGTTGAGATAAAAGCATAGGGAATGAATTTTTATGGAGTGTGGTGAATTGCTCGAGGACTAGCAATGATTTAAGTGTGGGATGTTGATAATAGGCTATATAGTTGTTATTTACACCTTAATTGTCCATGCTTTGTTGTTGTTTTACAATATAAATTGCCAATAAAATGCTTTAATTAGTGCTAATTGGTTTCGCAGGGAATATAAGATGTGAGGAAGCAACATGAAGTGTTTGGAGGCAATAACGTGAAGAAAACATCCACTCAAGATGTACCCGAACACAAAAGAGTGAAAAGAGAAGGAATGTGGAGATAAAAGTCGGACAGTGCTCACCGCGGTTGCCATCGCGGTCCGCGCCGCAGTTGAAGGTAGTGCCTTCCACGGTCGTCACCGCTGTTGATGCCGTGGCCGCGGTGCACTGTTCAAAATCCAGGAATTCCAGGGGCCAAAGTGTCAATTCAGGTAAACTTTGTATAAAACCCTTATAAGATGTAGAAACCCGCCCAAAATAGTTTAAGCTTAATTTGAGATTACTTTTGGAAGAAGAACAAGTGTGAGAGATCACACAAAATATCATAGTTCTTATTCTCTTCTTTTTTTATTGCAATTCTTCCATTATGAATAATCTATTAGTTTTATCTTCCGTTGTTATGAGTAACTAAATACTTTAACCTAAGGTTTTGGTGAAACCCGTTGGGGATGACTTGGTTGTTATATTAATATAGTTGGAGTTAGTTGTTAATCTCTATTTGTTCATCTATGATTTGATTGTGGTTAGTTGAAAGGGCCCTCAATTATCAGTTCCTATTTAGTATGTATCTGCTTGAGAGAGAGAGCATATTTAGGTGATTGTATGAACAACATCACTCCCGGAGTATAGACGAGAGTCATAACCGAGGGTTTAGAGGTTAGATTAGAGATAACGATACCTCGGGTGCAATCTAAGTGAACTGTTTTGTGAAGCTAGCTATCGTAACTTGAGAAAGTGCGTCTAATAAATTATCATAATTGCTTAAGAAAGATTTATGATAGCTGGAGCGTTCATGATTGATAGAGACAACTAAGTCTTAGTTATAAAACATATTCAACCAAGGAAATCAACAACGGGGGAAACCATTACCTTAGATCTTATTCCTATTATATACAAGCAAGCTTAGTTAACTTTCAGCTTTATTTGCTTTCAGTTTAATTGTTAGATATATCAGCAACTGTGAAGTAAAAAGTTGGGAAAATTGATTGTGTGAATTTAGTAAATCTGACAAGAGTAATTGATGGGTTAATTCTCTGTGGTTCGACTCTGGGCAGAAATACCCAGACTATATTTGCTACGTCCGTGTGTGTCTTTTTATAAGGCATAGTTTGGCGTTATCAGAGCCCCGGGAGCCTTGAGAGCCCTTAGTGCCAATTAAATGAGGCTCGGACCAAGTTGAGAGTTTGGAACTACAGCTGAGTGCACCAAATCTGTCATAACCACACCTATATTTGGTCAGACGCAGGTGCGGGCTAAGTCTCGTAGATGTTGCCAAGGGAGGTGAGCCCAGATTCCGCAGGTGCGACCCCTCCTCCACAGAAGCGGGACCAAAGAAGAGGCCCATCCGGCCCAGTAACTTCCGCAAAATCATACTCCTATCCATAGAAGAAAGGGCGCTGGTGCGGAAAAGCTGGAGGTAGTGGCCTTCATTTAATACGGGACTTAGCCATTTTTTACTCATTTCATTCCATTGTAGGGCGATTTTTGGAGCTTCTTGGGAGAGATTTTCACCTAGCTTTGGGAGGTAAGTAATTTCTACCATATGTGAGTTAAATACTTAGATTATGAATAAATTAACAAGTAAAAATTAGTGATAATTATGGGTTTACAGGAAAATCTAGGGTTTTGATAAAAATAGAGTTTTACCACGAAAATGGTTATGGAACTTAGTGAAAATCATATATTTATGTTCCTAAGGTTATAAGTAACAACTTCCTTCAAACATTTTCGAAATCCGGGCATGTGGGCTCGGGGATGAATTTTGAGAATCTCGCATTTAGAGTTGGGAAATTACTTTAATAGTTGGGATAAAAACTTTTAAGCCTATATTCATTAGTTTTCATACTATTTGGATAGTTTTGGATTGTTCGGCACCAAATTGAGGGGTTGGGCATAAGCTTGGACCGGAAAATAGGCTTTGAGGCGAGGTAAGTTTCTTTTCTAACCTTGTAAGAAGGAAATTTCCCATAGGTGAACTTAATTAATATGTGGTTATTTGTGGGGCTACGTATGCACGAAGTGACGAGAGTTCGTACGTAGCTACTATTCCTGTTATGTCCCGGTATTTTTAGGCTTACACCATGCTTTGTGAATACCATTATCTGATCATATTTTTTGATTTGCATTGAATGGAACTAAGTTGAGGGTTTCAAGATTTCAAGGCTTTCAAGTAAATTATTATTTTGAAGAGAATTGAGAAAAAGTACGTTATATTTATATTTAACCGTGTCGCAAGTATATTCCGCGAGCGGGGTGACTATTTTCACTACTCTCATGGGAGCAGGCAGATCACGCTCAACTGAATCTCACAAAAGACTACGCAGGCATTGCAAATATAATTTGAGTATTATCGCCCAGAGTCGAACCACAGAGAATTAACCTATCAATTACTACTGTTGGATTCACTAAATTCCCACAACCTGTTTTCCCAAACTTTCTGATTCACAATGGTTTATTTTCTAACAACTAAAGATTGAAAGTAATGAATAACTGAATATTAACTAAACTTGACATGTAAACAATAGAAAGAAAGTCTAAGGCAATGGTTTCCCCCGTTGGCACTTTCCTTGATTGTATATGTCTTATAACTATGATTTAGTTATCTCTAACAATCATGAACTCTCCATCTATCATAATTCTTTCTCAAGTAATTATAATAATTTACTAGACGCACTCTCTCAAGCTACGCTAGCTAATTTCATAATACGGTTCACCTTAGATTGCACCCGGGATTTCGTTATCTCTAATCCAACCCCTAAACCCTCGGTTATGACTCTCGTCTATACTCCGGGAGTGATGTTGTTCATACAATCACCTAAATATGCACTCTCTCTCAAGAAGATACATAATAAATAGGAACGGATAATTGAGGGCCCTTTTAACTAATCCACAATCAAAACATAGATGAACAATTAGAGATTAACAACCAAATCCAATTATATTGATAAAACAACCAAGTTATTCCCAACGGGTTCCACCAAAACCTTAGATTAAGGTTTTTAGCTACTCATGACAATGGGGGAATAGAATACTAAAAGATTCATAATCATAAAATTGCAAGAAAAATAAAGAAGAATAAGAGTAACGATGTTTTGGGTGATATCTCAAAATTGTTTTTCTTGCCAAAGTACTCTCTAAAACATTACATGGCTCCCTTGGGCGAGTTCTAGTATTTAAATAGGGTTTTGGGCTAAGAATTCCAAAATTTGCACTTCAGTCCTTCAACTTTCTGTCGCCTGCCGCGGTCCTACCGCGGTCACGCTAGGACTGCGGCCAAATGGCCTCTCTGAATCTCAACATAGCTTCTCGCCGCGATCCGACCGCGGTTACGCCGGGACCGCGGCAGTTCACCTCCAACTCCTGTTTGTGCATTTCACATGGTTCATTGGCGACTTTTGTGCGATTGGCCTCTTTTTCCTCCATAATTGATCCAAAACTACTCCATAGCCTTCTTCTACTGTATGTAACCTGCAAAACTTGAAAAGCACTAATAAGAGCATTTTGTCATCACTTTTACCATAGAAACTCTACAAGAAAGTGGTTCTTTTGAGGCTTAATCATAGTTTAATTCACCTATTATCAATACCCCATACTTAAAGCTTTGCTCGTCCTCGAGAAAGTTGAACCACACTTCTAGGCCTAATCGCTCGACGAATTACCCAATTTTTATGTCACACCCGCCATTATGAAAGAACAACCTAAGCAGTGCAACTGCCACACCTCAGATGCAGACTCTAATGCCATGCCACACACATGCTCACTTTAGTTACTCTAACAGAGGTGAAAACTTGCTTTTTCTTCCTGAGTCACATGCCCTCACATCAATAACTTGAGAGAAGTTCCACACATATAGAATCAAGCACAAAGAACTTTAGATAGAAAGAATTCACTCACTCTCAGCAAAGAACATTCATATGCCACACAGATACACCATAAGTTTGACCTAAGTGTAATACTCTAATAATCGAGTTGTTTAGTCTAAGATCAAGAGGTCTTTATTTGGTTGTAATGTAGGCTAAGGGACGGGTAGGATATATTTGGATATAGTGATTAACCTCCCTAAGCACTTTTAATACATTCTTCCTTTATTCCATTTTCTGTGTTCAGCCCAGTCATTCTCCCACACTTGTTACATAAGCTACCCCCACTTTTCTAGGTGCAATTGGCTTTTTCTTGCTATTCACTATTGTAGGACCGCCTATTTACAAGGTCCTTCTTCTATATTTCAATACACATTTTTTTTAACAACCATTGCACCCTTCAAGTATTTTCCTGGTTTCCCTTTTTTTTCTACTCCCCTATCACCCCACACTTCGACTTTTACATGATCTTTAACAATTCAAGTGCTTCTATAAGGCAAAGGGTCAAACAGTCAAGCTATTCAACACATGGATGTAGGTTATTACAAGGTTACCAAAGAATCAGACTTAAACTCAAAGGGGTTAACTATGGTAATACGTACAGGTGGATTTATAATTAGACTGGCTACACAAAGAAATGCCTCAATCATCTCTAAAACCAAACAACTTCTATTTCGCTTTGCAAACACACCGGGCAAGTTTTAGGTATCGCATGCAAGCACAAAATACAGGTAATTTCTCACACACACTTGGCAAGTAACTCATTCCAAATTAGTTCGTCAACAAACTCACATGAGCGTTCAAGAAAGACAACGTGTGCACAATTAAGGCATAAATTATGAGTCTACATATGAGTCTAGACGTCGCACTCTCAAGTTCGTTTAATTGTTAGCAGGTGTATAAATCAAAGGGTGCATTCCTGCCCTTACCCATCCTAGTCCAAGAGAGTCTTCAAAGTCCTAAATAAATAAATAAAAAATCTACCTAACCCGATTTAAGAAAAACCAAGGGGGAATTACTACACTACCTAAAAAGAGAAAAGAAAATAAAGAAAATCTAAGTGGACTAATTCCCTCAAGAGTACTGTCCAAGTGGTCCATCCTCAGGAAGAGTCCTTTACCCCCTTTTTATTTTTTATTTTTATTTTTATTTTTTATGTTTTTAACAACCGACTTTGACCCTTAAGAGACTCGTCGACAACTATCCGTCGTTGGGCCAAGTTAATTACTTATAAGATAATACAACAACACAACTACAGAACTACAACATGCTATATGTACACTACAATACAACACAACAACAAGTCTCCCACCCCACACTTAAAATAATGGCATGTCCCCATGTCATAACATAAATAAAGAGCAGTAGGGTAAGAAGAATTCCCTGACTATCAGTCGGCATTGGAGACCGTGTTGGGGTCCACATGACAAGCTCTACCCAAAGCACAGAACTACGCCATCATGCGGTTCTCAGACCGGGCCTGCCACTGAGACATAGCATCCATCCTCACGTGCAGGCCATCCATCGAGGATCGAAGGTCCTAGAGCTCCTCCTCCATAGAACATACCATAGGCCGGGTGGACTGTGATCTCGAGAGTCCTGCCCAGTGTGGGGACGCCGAGAGGGTCCGACTCCGTCATACGATCTCCTGGAGGGTGCCATTGGTGCTGGTGCTTCATCCTCATTATCAATCTCTATGGTCGTGGGTGCGTCTCTGCCCACTGAGATCCTAGAAGTTCTAAAAGGTGTCTTTGTGGGCAATGTGCCATCAGTAGGACTAGTGGGAACACCCTTAAGCCGACACAATCTTGTCACCAATGAGGGGAAGTAAAACCCCTTAGACTGCAGCGAGGATATGAGGATCATTTCATCACCAATAAGTCGCGCCGTATCAAAGTCACACTTGGTGACAAAGCACCATACCAGTAGAGCCCGTAGATGGTTCACATCGGTTGTGTTGCTTGTGGGCAAGAACCGGCTGCAAATGATGGTGAACCAACACTTGGCATCGTGTGTGAAGGACTTGGAGTGGAGGGTGATGTTTTCTTGTATCCAGGTTGGTTGACCATCTGCACAGATTGCTTCAATCATGGTTTCCCAAGAGATCACATGGGCGTCATAGTAATGATCAACATCACATTTGAATTGGGGCAACAACAAAACCTGGCGAATCTTAGGAATTGAGGCATCCACCACCTTGCCACGCACAATTACCTCCCGGCCCAAATATTCTGGGCAGTTTGCGTAGAATTCCCGGACTAGCATCGGATTTGCTATTTTGGGCTCATCAAACAAAAATTCCATCTCCCTCCGCCGTATATCCTCATACATGTCTGGGCTTTCCATACGGAGGGCAGCCCTATCCACAACAATCTCCGGGACAAAGGTTTTCGTGGCCTTCGCATGAAATGCGTCCTCTACCCCCTGAGACTGGAACCTAGCTTCATCATATGTTGGCCCATGGGAAGTACTTGCCGAGCCTCTTTGCCTCTTTCGTGCCATAGTACCTATAACAAGACAGGGCAACTATCAGATGCATCCTAACATGGGCCATTCGAATGGTTACTCAGACTTCGCCACCCGATGTCACTAAACAGCTATCAGTGGCCAAACAATGCCAGAACACCCAATTACTAATGGCCCCAAGTGGCCAACCCTTACTACTACCTCACACCACGATCAATTTGTCAAAATCTCCAATAATACCCCACACAACCCTTCACTAGTGAAATACGTAAACAACCACCACCACAACCAATTAAGATGAGCACAAAGTGCTCCAAAATCTACAACATACCCCCAAATTTTCGGCCTTATAGGCCCATCCACCAAACTTCACCTAAAAATTGTTGTTAGGTATCCAAACATACTACAAATCCCCCACCACTTAAACACAATGAAACCCAACGTTTAATCATCAATCATGGCTAAAAGAAGCAAATAAAAGAGGAAAACAAAGAAAAAGATATAATTTTTACACTACAACATAATCTAAGGGTAGTAAGACTAATTTACAGTAGCTATTTGAATAGAAGAGAAAAAAAGAGAAGAAATCTTACCTTAAAGATGAGAGGAGAGAGTTGAAGAAGAAGAATTTGGGGGAGATTGGGGGTTAAGATTTGTGTTTTTGTGGGTAGGAGGATGAAGGATAAGAGGAGAAAGAGAGAAGGGGAAGGTTTGTTTCGTGCGTGGGTATGGGGAATGAAGGTGGGGTTGGGTAAGTAAGAAAGGGGGGAAAAGAAAAAAAAGGAAAATATAAAAAAAAAATTGTAACTTACCTGGCCTAGGCCCGTCGCTGGGCCACCGCGGTCCTACCGCGGTCCTACCGCGGTCATGCTGGGACCGCGGTAGACAAAGTTCAGAGAGGGTGTTTGACCGTGGTCCTACCGCGGTTACACTTGGACCGCAGTCAACAAGGTTCAGAGAGGGTGTTTGATCGCGGTCCGGACGCGGTTACGCTGGGACCGCGGTCAGGGCATTTTCCTGATTCTCTTTTTTTTATATGTAGTTATACATTATACTTATAATAAATTCGTGGGTTGCCTCCCACGCAGCGCCTGATTTAACGTCGCGGCATGATGCAAATAGTTGAGTTCCTACTCCTCGTTCTCGTATTGGGGTTCTTTGAAATTGGTCACCATTGTATCCCCTTTTTCTGCAGCTATCCCAAGGTAATGTTTCAACCTTTGTCCATTGACGAAGAATTTGTTCGTTCCATCTTCCGATTCAATCTCAACAGCTCCATTTGCAAACATTTGCACCACTCTGAATGGCCCAGACCATCGGGATTTCAACTTACCCGGAAACAATCTCAACCGTGAATTATACAATAGTACCATGTCACCGGGTTTAAAGTCTCTGTCCACGATGTGCTTGTCATGCATTTTATTCATCCGTTCCTTGTAAAGCCTCGTGCTCTCAAAGTCTTGATACCGAAATTCTTCTAGCTCATGCAGCTCCGTCAGTCGATTTTGTCCGGCTGCTTCGGGATCGATGTTTAATTGTTTCAATACCTACCAAGCACGGTGTTCTAGCTCCACAGGTAGGTGACAGGCTTTCCTAAATATCAACTTGTATGGTGACATACCTACTGGCATTTTAAACGTAATTTTGTAGGCCCAGAGTGCGTCGTCCAGCTTCTTTGCCCAATCCATTCGGGTTGCGTTCACAGTCTTCGTTAATACACTCTTAATCTCCCTGTTGGACACTTCAACTTGCCCACTGGTCTGCGGATGGTAAGGAGTAGCCACGTTGTGGTGCGCATCATACTTAGCAAGCAATTTCTCGAAGGCTCTATTGCAGAAGTAAGTGCCTCCGTCATTGATGATCGCTCTTGGTATCCCAAACCGGGTGAATATGTACTTCTTCAAGAATTCGACCACCACTCGTGCATCATTGGTGGGCAAGGATGCAGCTTCCACCCATTTAGACACATAATCCACCGCCACAAGTATGTACTTATTACCGAATGAGCTGACGAAGGGACCCGTGAAGTCAATCCCCCACACGTCAAAAACCTCTACTTCTTGAATTGGTTTCATTGGCATCTCATGGAGACGGGAAATGTTTCCTTTCCTCTGGCATTCATTGCAGCCCTTTACCCAGAGGTGTGCATCTCTAAACATAGTTGGCCAAAATAATTCGGCCTCCAGTACTTTCGCAGTTGTTCTGACCCCTCCAAAATGTCCTCCATATGCTGAAGCGTGACAAGCCTGCAAAATTGAAGAATGTTCTATCTCGGGGACACACCTCCGGATAATATTATCAACACATATTCGAAATAAATGAGGTTCATACCAATAATACATGCGGAAATCACGAAAGAACTTTTTCTTTTGGACAGGTGAAAGGTCATAGGGAATAATACTGTAGGCCAGGTAGTTTGCAAAATCTGCATACCATAGCGCATCCTCAAGACTGACTGCGAGCAGTTGCTCATCTGGAAAGGTTTCTAGAATTTCATCGACCTCGACTAATTTTTTAGCTCCTTCAAGTCATGATAGATGATCAGCAACTTGATTTTTAGTGCCCTTACAGTCATGAATTTCGAGGTCGAATTCTTGCAACAGCAACACCCAACGAATCAGGCGCGGCTTAGACTCTTTTTTCTCAATGAGGTACCTGAGAGCTGCATGGTCAGTATACACAATTACCTTGGAACCAATCAAATATGATTGGAACTTGTCGAAAGCAAACACGACTGCCAACATCTCTTTCTCCGTCACAGTGTAGTTGAGCTGTACACAGCTTATCGTTCTTCTTGCATAGTAAATCGGGTGCATCAGCTTATCTTTTCTCTGCCCCAAGACTGCTCCTATAGCGCAGTTGCTTGCATCACACATGAACTCAAATGGTTGCTCCCAGTCAGGCGCAACTATGATGGGTGTAGTTATCAACCTCTTATTCAATTCCTCAAATGCCAACCTGCAATCATCAGAAAACACAAAGGGTTGATCCTTTTCAAGGAGTTTGCATAATGGGTTAGCAATTTTGGAAAAATCTTTTATGAAACGCCAGTAGAACCCGGCGTGACCAAGGAAACTTCTCACCGCCTTGACTGAAGTGGGAGGTGGTAACTTCTCATAAAATGGCACTTCTCCCAGTTTAGCACCAAGTTTGTCTCCACACATCTTTTGAGCACTCTGCTCAAGTTGTGAAGACAGTCTTCGAATGAATCTCCCACCACGGAGAAATCATCCATAAAGACCACCATAATGTCCTCCACCATATCTGTGAAGATGGCTAGCATGCACCGTTAAAAAGTCGCAAGTGCATTACAAATCCCAAAGGGCATTCTCCAAATGGAAAAGATGCCATACGGACAGGTGAATAATGTTTTCTCTCTATCTTCGGGGGCTATTGAGATCTTATTGTACCCCGAATATCCATCTAGGAAATAAAAGTGCGACCTTCCAGCCAGCTTGTCCAACATTTGGTCGATAAAGGGCAAGGGAAAGTGTTCCTTGCGGGTGGCGGTGTTTAATTTCTGGTAATCCATGCAGATTCACCACCCTGTGACTGTACGAGTTGAGATAACCTCATTGTTGTCATTTTTCACAACAGTCTTCCCCCCTTTTTTTGAGACACACTGGACATGGCTAACCCAATTGCTATCAGAGATGGGGAAAATAATTCCCGCATCTAACCATTTGATCACCTATTTCTTTACAACTTCTTTCATGTTTGGGTTCAACCTTCGCTGATGTTTCCTGGAAGGTTTGTGCCCTTTTCCAGGAGAATCTTATGCATACAGAAAGCTGAGCTGATACTCTTTATATCTGCCATGGTCCAACCAATGGCAGTCTTGTTATTCTTCAGTACCTACAAAAGTTGCTCTACCTGCACACCTAGCAAACCAGATGATATAATAACAGGTAAGGTCAAATCAGGGCATAAGAATGCATACCTGAGGTGATCTGGGAGTGGCTTCAGCTCCAGCTTGGGTGGCTCCTCTATTGATGGCTTGGCTGGAGGGGTGACCCTTTTCTCCAGCTCAAGGGACTCGAATTGAGGTTCTCTTGACCAAAACCATAGTCCTTCTAATGCCATTACCCATTAAGCTAACCCCTCTCCATCCACTTCTTCTAAATTTGTCAGGTATGCCTCCAATGGATCCCTTACAGTTAGGGTCCTATCATCCTCTTGCAGAATTACATCCACTGCTTCCACTAGAGAGCAATTTGCATATTCGCTGGGTCTCCTCATTGATTGCTGAACATTGAATATGACCTCTTCGTTGTTCAATCTCATTTTAAGTTCCCCAGTCTCACAGTCTATCAGTGCTCTCCCAGTGGCTAAAAATGGTCTCCACAAAATAAGGGGTATCTCTTCATCCACCTGACAATCCAGAATCACAATGTCTGCAGGGAACACGAACTTCCCCACTTGCACCAACACACCATCAAGAATACCAGTTGGACTTTTTACAGTGTAATCGGCCAACTGTAGTAGCATAGAAGTCAGTCTGGCTCAGCCGATGCCCAATTTGGTGTATACTCCCAGCGGCATCAAATTTATGTTGGCTCCCAAATCACATAATGCCTTCGCAAAGGCATAACTCCCAATGGTGCAAAGAATAGTAAAGCTACCTGGATCGGACATCTTTTGGGCCATCAGTTTTGCCACCACTGCGTTGCATGTCTGTGTCAGAGTTACGGTGGATAGATCCTGAAAATTAAACTTTCTTGACATTAAATCTTTCATCATCTTGGCATAACCGGACATCTCCCTTAAGGCATCCATCAATGGAATATTCAACTGGATTTGACGCAGCATCTCCATGAACTTTTTGTATTAGTCTGCTTTCTTTTGCTTGACCAGTCTCTGAGGGAAGGGTGCAGGGATCACCCTTTGTGCATTACTTGCCGGCTTCTCTTTAGTAGGAGTTTCTGGCACAAGAGGTGCCACCTGTTCTGCAACTTGCCCGGTCTCCTTTTCTTTGCCGTTTACCTCCCGACTCTACTTAACTACTACTTCAGTAAGTTCCTCTGGTTGTTCTTCCTCTAATTGAACTGGAGTAACTGGTGTAGTGTCCTTGCTGGCTTGTGCAATTTCCTGCTCTCTATCTAAATATCTACCATTCCTTAGACTGACTGCCATCAGCTGATTCGGGTTTTGATCCTTGGGATTTTCATTTGTGTGTGCAAGTAAAGTTCCAGGAGGGCGGTTGTTCAATGCCATGGACAGCTGACTCAGCTGCGTTTCAATATTCTTTATGGCTGAATCATGGACTGCCAATTTTTCCTGCACTTTATTATTTGTCCCAATAAGTTGTTGAAGCATACCTCTGATCTCCACCATATAATTGTCTTGCTGCTGAGGAGGAGGTTGATAAACCAATTGTTGCTGATTCTGCTATAGATAACCCTGTGGTTTCTGATAAGGCACTAGCACTAATTGGTTTTGAGGGTGCATACCCCCAGGCTGTTGCATATTAGGCCTGTATTGCTGATTTTGCTGCGGTCTTCACTGTTGTGCTCCTTGTCTCTGGCCCCTAGAGTTGTTGACATAGTTCATATCTTCCCGGACCCCTTGATTTTCACCTTCTCCGCTCCACGAACATACATAGGACTTATTAATACATGGTTTACATAGTCCTCCATTCATCGTATCAACAATGCGCACCTGTTTTGTACCCATCTCATCAATCTTCTTTATCAGTAAGCTCATCTGGTTTAGGAGTGTGGCCATGTTCTCTTCCTGCAAATTATTGGGATCCAATGGAATAGAATGTACTATGGGTGCCAGTGTTGCACCTCTAGTCATCCACCCCGCATTTTGTGACATCTTATCTAGGAGAATTTTGCACTCGGTGAATGTTTTGCTTAAGAACGCACCTCCAGCTGAAGCATCCACATTCGCTTTCAAGTTGTCAGTTAGACCCATGTAGAATCTCTGGCCAAGCATCTGGTCAGGAATGCCATGATGAGGACACTTCACAAGCATCCCTTTAAATATCTCCCAAGTTTCTTGCAAGGACTTAATGGCATGCCGCCTGTACTGCAATATGTCATCAATCTGTTGTGCAGTCTTGTTGGGCGGATAGAACTTGTTCAAGAACTGCTTGACTAATTCCTCCCAAGTGGTGATATAGTTGATCGGGAGCAAATTTAACCAAGTCTGAGCTGTCCTGGTTACTGAGAATGGGAATAGGAGCAACTTGATAGCTTCAGGAGTTACATTAGGCTGCCTTTGGGTCATGCGAATTGACAGGAAATTTTTCAAGTGTTGTTGTGGGTCTTCAATACTTGACCCGGAGAACAATTCTTTATTCTGCAGCAGATGCAACATATTGTTGGTGATTTGGAATGTCTCCGCTTGAATCATAGGCACAGCTATGGCAGTGGCCAGATTGTCAGCTGTAGCTGTGCACAGTCATAAATTGCAGCATCTGGCACAATAGGTGCCACTCCTCTGACTTCTAAGTCAACTTGCTCATTCCTGTTGTTTCCGTTGGCGCTGTTCACTTCACCCATGTCAAATTCGAGTAGGTGTGTTGGTTGAGTTTGTTGAAGTCCTTTGTTGGTACGGTTCAATGCCTTGAATATTTTCTCGGGGTCTGAGAGTCCTTCTATTAGTTCTCCAGTCCTTGAAGAATTTCTAGGCATACACCTGCTTTCCACAAGATTTCAACCGTTAGAATTTCAATGTAAAGATTGGTATAAAGAAAACGGATTACACTTGGAATTTTTATATTTCTTTCAATTGTAACTGATAACACCTTTAATTCCCCGGCAACGGCGCCAAAATTTGATCACGCTCAACTGAGTCTCACAAAAGGCTACGCGGGCGTTGCAAATATAATCTGAGTATTATTGCCCAGAGTTTAACCACAGAGAATTAACCTATCAATTACTACTGTCGGATTCACTAAATTCCCATAACCTGTTTTCCCAAACTTTTTGATTCACAATGGTTGATTTTCTAACAACTAAAGACTGAAAGTAATGAATAACTGAATGTTAACTAAACTTGATGTGTAAACAATAGAAAGAAAGTCTAAGGCAATGGTTTCCCCCGTTGGTACTTTCCTTGGTTGTATATGTCTTATAACTATGATTTAGTTATCTCTAACAATCATGAACTCTCCATCTATCATAATTCTTTCTCAAGTACTTATAATAATTTACTAGACGCACTCTCTCAAGCTACGCTAGCTAATTTCACAATACGGTTCACTTAGATTGCACCCGAGGTTTCGTTATCTCTAATCCAACCCCTAAACCCTCGGTTATGACTCTCGTCTATACTCCATGAGTGATGTTGTTCCTACAATCACCTAAATATGCACTCTCTCTCAAGAAGATACATAATAAATAGAAACGGATAATTGAGGGCCCTTTCAACTAATCCACAATCAAAACATAGATGAACAATTAGAGATTAACAACCAAATCCAATTATATTGATAAAACAACCAAGTTATTCCCAACAGGTTCCACCAAAACCTTATATTAAGGTTTTTAGCTACTCATGACAATGGGGGAATAGAATACTAAAAGATTCATAATCATAAAATTGCAAAAAAAAATAAAGAAGAATAAGAGTAATGATGTTTTGGGTGATCTCTCACACTTATTTTTCTTGCCAAAGTACTCTTTAAAATATTACATGCCTCCCTTGGGTGAGTTCTAGTATTTAAATAGGGTTTTGGGCTAAGAATTCCGGAATTTGCACTTCAGTCTTTCAGCTTTCCGTCGCCTGCCGCAGTCCTACCGCGGTCATGCTAGGACCGCGGCCAAATGGCCTCTCTGAATCTCAACATAGCTTCTCGCTGCGGTCCGACCGCGATTACGGCGGGACCACGACAGTTCACCTCCAGCTCTTGTTTGTTCATTTCACATGGTTCATTTGGCGACTTTTGTGCGATTGGCCTCTTTTTCCTCCATAATTGATCCAAAACTACTCCATAGCCTTCTTCTACTGTATGTAACCTGCAAAACATAAAAAGCACTAATAAGAGCATTTTGTCATCACTTTTACCATAAACAACTCTACAAGAAAGTGGTCCTTTTGAGGCTTAATCATAGTTCAATTCACCTATTATCATGGGCCATTCGCCTCGGCGCGTTAATAGCTGCATCTATGGTTTGCACCGTTCGACCCTCAGCAGTGCACAATTTATATTTTATGTTGGATTGGGCCGAACGTCCTTGGTGGAATGTGTGCCATAATAGAACTGGAAGCGCCTTTTTATAATTGGTATAAATTTACCGTTTTAGAGATCATTTACTTTAAATGAAGTAAGAGTTTTGGGTTCTTAAATATTATGAAAGAATTGTTCAGTTATTTTTTGTTCTGAGTTTATTGTTAGCTCTATATAGCATGCTTAATTAGAATCACATATTATTATATTATTGGCCCTAGTAAGTGTTGAAGTCGACCTCTCGTCACTACTTCTACGAGGTTAAACTAGATACTTACTAGGTATATATTTTGATGTACTTGATCACGCTCAACTGAGTCACACAAAAGACTAAGCGGGCATTGCAAATATAATCTGAGTATTATTGCCCAGAGTCGAACCACAGGGAATTAACCTATCAACTACTATTGTCAGGTTCACTAAATTCACACAATATGTTTTCCCAAACTTTCTGATTCACAATGGTTGATTTTCTAACAACTAAAGACTGAAATTAATTAATAGCTGAAAATTAACTAAACTTGATGTGTAAACAGTAGAAATAAAGTCTAAGGCAATGGTTTCCCCCGTTGGTAATTTCCTTGGTTGTATATGTCTTATAACTACGATTTAGTTGTCTCTAACAATCATGAACTCTCAATCTATCATAATTCTTTCTCAAGTAATTATGATAATCTACTAGACGCACTCTCTCAAGCTACGCTAGCTAATTTCACAATACGGTTCACTTAGATTGCACCCGGGGCTTCGTTATCTCTAATCCAACCCCTAAACCCTCGGTTATGACTCTCGTCTATACTCCGGGAGTGATGTTGTTCATACAATCACCTAAATATTCACTCTCTCTCAAGTAGATACATAATAAATAGGAACGGATAATTGAGGGCCCTTTCAACTAATCCACAATCAAAACATAGATGAACAACTAGAGATTAACAACCAAATTCAATTATATTAATAAAACGACTAAGTCATCCCCAACGGGTTCCACCAAAACCTTAGATTAAGGTTTTTAGCTACTCATAACAATAGGGAAACTACTAAAAGATTCATAATCGTAAATTGCAAGAAAAATAAAGAAGAATAAGAGTAATGATGTTTTGGGTGATCTCCCACACTTGTTTTCCTTGCCAAACTACTCTCTAAAACATTACATGCCTCCCTTGGGCGAGTTCTATTGTTTCAAATAGGGTTTTGGGCTAAGAATTCCGTGTTTTGCACTTCAGTCCCTCAATTTTACACCTCCTGCCGCGGTCCTACCGCGGTTACGCCAGGACCGCGACCAAATCACCTCTCAGAATCCGCAATAGCTTCCTGCTGTGGTCCGACCACGGTTACGCCGGGACCGCGGCAGTCCATCTCCAGTTCTGGTTTGTGCATTTCGCATGGTGCACTTGGCGGATATTGTGCGATTGGCCTCTTTTTTCTCCATAATTGATCCCAAAAGCACTCCATAGCCTTCGTTTATTGTATGTAACCTGCAAAGTATGAAAAGCACTAATCAGAGCATTTTGTTATCACTTTTTCCATAAAAACTATACATGAAAGTGGTTCTTTAGGGCTTAATTATAGTTCAATTCACCTATTATCAACACCCCACACTTAAATCTTTGCTCGTCCTCGAGCAAGTTGAACCACACTTCTAGGCCTAATCGTTCGATGCATTACCCAGTTTTATGTCACACCCGCCATTATGAAAGAACAACCTAAGCAATGCAATAGCCACACCTCAGATGAAGACTCTAATGACATGGCACACTCGTGCTTAGTCTAGTTACTCTAACGGAGGTGAAAACTTGCTTTTTCTTCCCGAGTCACATGCCCTCACATCACATTTTTTAGAGAAGTTCCACGCATATAAAATCAAGCACAAGGAACTATAGATAGAAAGAATTCACTCACTCTCAGTAAGAACATTCACATGCCACACAGATACACCATAAACTTGCCCTTAGTGTAATACTCTACTAATCGAGTTGTTTTAGTCTAAGATCAAGAGGTCTTTACTTAGTTGTAATGTAGGCTAAGGGACGGGTAGGATATATTTGGATATAGTGACTAACCTCCCAAAGAACTTTTAATACATTCTTCCTTTATTCTGATTTCCCTGTTCGGCCAGTCATTCTTCCACACTTGTTTCATAAGCTACCCCCACTTTCCTAGGGGCAACTGGCTTTTTCTGCCATTCACTATTTTAGGACCACCTATTTACAAGGTCCTTCTTCTATATTTCAATATTTTTTTTCAACTACCATTGCACCATTCAAGTATTTTCTTGATTTCCTTTTCCTACTCCCTTATCACCCCACACTTTGACTTTTACATGATCTTTAACACTTCAAGTGCTTCTAGGAGGCAAAGGGTCAAACAGTCAAGCTATTCAACACATGGATGTAGGTTATTGCAAGGTCATCAAATAAATAGGCTTTAGGCTCAAAGGGGTTAACTATGGTGATACATACAGGTGGATTCATAATTAGACGGGCTACACAAAGAAATGCCTCAATCATCTCTAAGACCAAACAACTTCTATTTCGCTTTGCAAATATACTGGGCAAGTTCTAGGTATCGCATGCAAGCACAGAATACATGTATTACCTCACACACACTTAGGATGTAACTCATTCTGTATTAGTTTGTCAACACACTCACATGAGCGTACAAGCAAGACAAGGTGTGCACAATTAAGGCATAATTTATGAGTCTACAAACGAGCCTAGACGTCGTACCTCAAGTTCGTTTAGTTATTAACAGGTGTGTACATTATAGGTTGCATTCCTTCCCTTACACATCTTAGTCCAAGAGAGTCTTCAGGGTCCTAAAAATATCAAAGAAAAATCTACCTAACCCGATTCAAGAAAAGCCCTTGGAAAAGAACTGTGGTCAAAAGAAAAACCAAGGGAGAATTACTACACTACCTAAACAATAAAAAATAAAAAATCTAAGTGGACTACTTCCCTCAAGAGTACTGTCCAAGTGGTTCGTCCTCAGGAAGAGTCCCCTACCTTTTCTTATTTTTTTTTTAAATTCGACTTTGACCCTCAAGAGACCCGTCGACAAGTGTTCGTCGTTGGGCCATGTCAGTTACTTGTAAAATGAGTACATCCAATTATACACAACAACAAAGATACAGAACTACAACATGCTCAATGTATATGTACACTAACACTACACCACTAAAGCAAGTCTCCCACCCCACACAAAAAGATTATGGCATGTCCCCATGTCATATCACAAATAAATTGCAGAAGGGTGAGAAGATTTCCCTGAGCATCAGTCAGAGATGGTGTTGGGGTCCATATGATAAGCCCTCCCCAAAGCACGGAACCAAGCCATCATTCGATTCTCAGACCTGGCCTGCTGCTGAGACATGGCATCCATACGCACATGTAGGCCATCAACCGAGGTGCGAAGATCTGCCAGCTCTTCCTCTATAGAACACAACATGGGCCGGCTGGACTGTGATCTAGAGAACCCTGCCCCAATGTGGGCCACGGAGAGGATCTGGCTCCCTCATAGGATCTCCTGGAATGTGCCATGGGTGTTATGGCATCATCCTCATCATCAAGCTCAATGGTTGTGGGTGCATCTCTGCCCACTATGATCCTGGAAGCTCTTAATGGTGTTTTTGCGGGCAAAGCCCATCTGTAGAACTGGTGGGGACACCTTTTAGCGGACACAACCTCGTCACAAGTGAGGGGAAGTAAAACTCCTTAGATAGAAGAGATGACCGGAGGATCATTTCATCACCAATAATTCTTGCCGTATCAAAATCTCTCTTGGTGACAAAGCACCACACCAATAGAGCCCGTAAGTGGTTCACATCTGTCATGTTGCTTGTAGGCAAGAACCGGCTGCAAATGATGGTGAACCAGCACTTGGCCTCATGTGTGAACGACTTGGAGTGAAGGGTAATGTTTTCCTGTATCCAGATTGGTTGACCCTCTGCGCAGATTATCGCAATCATAGTGTCCCAAGAGACCCCTTGGGCGTCGTGGTAATGATCAATGTCACCAGTAAACTAGGGCAACCGCAAGACCTGGCGAATCTTCCGAATTGAGGCATCCACTACCATGTCCCGCACAATCACCTCCCGGCACAAATATTCCAGGAAGTTCACATAGAACTCCTGGACTATTATCGAGTTTGCCGTCTCAGGCTCATCAAACAAGAACTCCATCTCCCTCCGTCGGATTTCCTCATACATGTCTGCATTTTCCATACGGAGGGCAGCCCTGTCAACAGAAATCTCAGGGACAAAGGTTTTGGTGTCCTTAGCATGAAATGCGTCCTCTACCCCACGGTGACTGGAACCTGGTGGCATCATATGTTGGCACTTGGGAAGTGCTTGCCGAGCTCTTTTGCCTTTTTCGGGCCATATTACCTGCAAACAATTCAGGGCAACAATCAGATGCATCCTAACATGTGCCATTCAGATGGTTACTCAGACTTCGCCACCCGATGGCACCAAATAGTTTTCTTTTGTCAATCAATGCCAGTATATCCAATTAGTGGGTTGCCCAAAGTTGCCAACCTCTACTATAGCCTCACGCCACGCTCAATTTTCCAATTCCTCCAAATAATACCCCACACAACCCCCCACCAGTGAATTATGTCAATTGCTACCACCACCACCAAATAAGAAGAGCACAAAGTGCTCCAAAATTTCACAACACACCCCCAATTTTTGGCCATTTAGGCCCCTCCACCAAGCTTCACCCTAAAAAATTTTGTTAGGCCTCCAATCATTCTAAAAATCCCCCACAAGTTAAGCACAATGAAAACCCAACTATTTAAGCATCAATCATGGCCAAAAAAAGCAAATAATGGAGAAAAAGAAAGAAAAGAAAGAAAAAAATAAAAATTTTACACTAAAACACTACCTAGGGCTTAATTGAAACTAAATTACACTAAGTTATGTGAAGAAAAGAGAAGAGAATAGAGAAGCTTTCCTTGAGGATGGATTGTGGGTGTGGGAAGTGAGTGGAAGAAGAAGAAAGTGAGGGAATTTGGGGATTTAGGGTTTTTTGTGAGGAAGATGAAAGAGGGGGGAAGAGAGAGATGAGAGAAAAAGGGAATGGGTGGGGGGTTTCGTTTATTTGCATCTGATTTAGGGGGGTAGGTTAATTAGGGGGGGAGGGAGAAAAAGAAAAAAAATCAAAAAAATTTCTGAACTTACCTGGCCTGGGCCGATCTGGGCTACCGCGGTCCTACTGTGGTTACGTTGGGATCGCGGTAGACCACTTTCATAGAGGGTGTTTGACCGCGGTCCTACCACGGTTACGCTGGAACCGTGGTAGACCACTTTCATAAAGGGTGTTTGACCGCGATCCTACCGCGATTACACTGGGACCGCGGTAGAACACTTTCAGAGGGGGTCCTGGACCGCGGTCCGGCCGCTGTTTCGCTGGGACCGTGGTCTGGGCGTGTTCCTGCTACTCTTTTTTTTAATGAAGTTATGCTACACTTACAACAAATTCGTGGGCTGCCTCCCACACAACGCCTGATTTAACGTCGTGGCACGACGCAAGTAGTTGAGCTCTTACTCCTCATTCTCGTATTGGGTTTCTTTTAAATTGGTCATCATTGTATCCCTTTTTTCTGCAGCTATTCCAATGTAATGTTTCAACCTTTATCCATTGACGGATAATTTGTTTGTCCCCTCTTCCGACTCAATCTCAACAGCTCCACTTGCAAACATTTGCACCACTCTAAATGGCCCAGACCATTGGGACTTTAACTTATCCGGAAACAATCTCAACCGTGAATATACAATAGTACCATGTCATCGGGTTTAAAGTCTCTGTCCATGATGTGCTTGTCATGTATTCTTTCCTTGTACATCCTCGTGCTTTCAAAGGCTTGATATCTAAATTCCTCCAGCTCATGCAACTCCGTCAGTCGATTTTGTCTAGCTGCTTCAGGATCCATGTTCAATTGCTTTAGTGCCCACCAAGCTCGATGTTCTAGCTCCACAGGCAGGTGACAGGCCTTCCCAAATCCCAACTTGTATGGTGACATACCTATTGGTGTTTTGAACGCAGTTCTATAGTCCCAGAGTGCATCATCAAGCTTCTTTGCCCAATCAGTTCGGGTGGCATTCATAGTCTTCGTTAGTACACTCTTTATCTCCTTGTAGGACACTTCAACTTGCCCACTGGTCTGTGGATAGTAAGGAGTAGCCACCTTGTGGCGCACATCATACTTAGCAAGTAATTTCTCGAAGGCTCTATTGTAGAAGTGAGTGCCTCCGTCACTAATGATCGCTCTTGGTGTCCCAAACCGGGTGAATATGTTCTTTTTCAGAAATCTGACCACCACTCTTGCATCATTGGTGGGCAAGGCTGCAGTTTCCACCCATTTAGACACGTAATCCACTACAACAAGTATGTACTTATTGCCAAATGAGCTGACGAAGGGACCCATGAAGTCAATCCCCCAAACATCAAACACCTCTACTTCTTGAATTGGTTTCATTGGCATCTTATGGCGACGGGAAATATCTCCCGTCCTCAAGCATTCATTGCAACCCTCTACCCAGAGGTGTGCATCTCTAAATACAGTTGGCCCAAAAGAATCCTGTCTCTAGCACTTTCGCAGCTGTTCTGACCCCTCCAAAATATCCTCCATATGCTGATGTGTGACAAGCCTGCAAAATTGAAGATTGTTCTATCTCGGGGACACACCTCCGGATAATGTTATCAACATAGATTCGAAACAAATGAGGTTCATCCCAATAATACACGCGGCAATCACGAAAGAACCTTTTCTTTTGGACAGGTGAAAGGTCATAGGGAACAATACCGTAGGCCAGGTAGTTTGCAAAATCTACATACCATGGCGCATCCTCAAGAATGGTTGCGAGCACCTGCTCGTTTGGAAAGGTTTCCAAAATCTCTTCGACCTCGACTGATTTTTCAACTCCTTCAAGTCGTGATAGATGATCAGCGACTTGATTTTTTGTGACCTTACGGTCACAAATTTCGAGGTCGAATTCTTGCAACAGCAGCACCCAACGAATCAGGCGCGGCTTAGACTCCTTTTCTCAATGAGGTACCTGAGAGCTGCATGGTCAGTATACACAATTACCTTGGAACCAATCAGATATGATCGAAACTTGTCAAAAGCAAACACGACTGCCAATATCTCCTTCTCCATCACTGTGTAGTTGAGTTGTGCACCGCTTAGCGTTTTACTTGCATAGTAAATCGGGTGCATCAACTTATCTTTTCACTGCCCCAAGACTACTCCTATAGCATAGTCGTTGGCATCACACATGAGCTCAAATGGTTGCTCCCAGTTGGGAGCAACAATGATGGGTGCAGTTATCAACTTCTTCTTCAGATCCTCAAATGCCAACATGCAAGCATTAGAAAACACAAAAGGCTGATCCTTTTCAAGGAGTTTGCATAATGGGTTAGCAATTTTGGAAAAGTCTTTTATGAAACGCCAGTAGAACCCAGCGTGACCAAGGAAACTTCTCACAGCGTTGACTGAAGTGGGCGGTGGTAACTTCTCAATCACGTCAACCTTAGCATGGTCGACCTTAATTCCTTTTCTGGACACTCGATGTCCCAGGACTATCCCTTCTTGTACCATAAAATTGTACTTCTTCCAGTTTAGCACTAAGTTTGTCTCCACACATCTTTTTAGCACTCTGCTTAAGTTGTGAAGACAGTCTTCGAATGAATCTCCCACCACGGAAAAATCATCCATAAATACCTCCATAATATCCTCCACTATATCAGTGAAGATGGCTATCATTCACCGTTGAAAAGTCGTTGGTGCGTTGCAAAGCCCAAAGGGCATTCTCCGAAAGGCAAAGATGCCATACGGACAGGTGAAGGATGTTTTCTCTCTATCTACGTGGGCTATTGATATCTGATTGTACCCCGAATATCCATCTAAGAAACAAAAGTGTGATCTTCCAGCCAGTCTGTCCAACATTTGGTCAATGAAGGGCAAGGGAAAGTGGTCCTTTCGGGTGGCGGTGTTCAATTTCCGGTAATCCATGCAGATTTGCCACCCTGTGACTATACAAGTTGAGATCAACTCATTGTTGTCATTTTTCACAACAGTCATTCCCCCATTTTTCGGAACACATTGGACAGGGCTGACCCAATTACTATCAGAGATGGGGAAAAAGATTCCCGCATCTAACCATTTGATCACCTCTTTCTTTACAACCTCTTTCATGTTAGGGTTCAGCCTTCGCTGATGTTCCCTGGAAGGTCTGTGCCCCCCATTCAGGAGAATCTTATGCATACTGAAGACTGGGTTGATACCCTTTATGTCTGCCATGGTCCAACCAATGGCAGTCTTGTTATCCTGCAGTACCTGTAAGAGCTTCTCTACCTGCACATCTAGTAAACAGGATGACATAATAACAGGTAAGGTCGAATCAGGGCCTAGGAAGACATACCTGAGGTGATCTGGGAGTGGCTTCAGCTCCAACTTGGGTGGTTCCTCTATTTATGGCTTGGCTGGAGGAGTGACCCTTGACCAAAACCCTCGGCCTTCCAATGCCATCACCCATTCAGCTAACCCCTCACCATCCATTTCTTCTAAATTCGCCAGGCATGCCTCCAATGGATCTCTCACAGTTAGGGTCCTATCATCTTCTTGCAGAATTACATCCACTGCCTCCACTAGAGAGCAATTCGCATATTCGTTGGGTCTCCTCATTGATTGCTGAACATTGAATATGACTTTTTCATCATTCAATCTCATTTTAAGTTCCCTAGTCTCATAGTCTATCAGTGCTCTCCCAGTGGCTAAAAATGGTCTCCCCAAAATGAGGGGTATCTCCTCATCCACCTGACAATCTAGAATCACAAAGTCTGCAAGGAACACGAACTTCCCCACTTGCACCAACACATCATCAAGAATATCAGTTGGTCTTTTCACAATGCGATCAGCCAGCTGTAGCAGCATAGAAGTCGGCATGGCTCTGCCGATGCCCAATTTGGTGTACACTGCTAGCGGCATCAGATTTATACTGGCTCCCAAATCACACAACGACTTTGCAAAGGCATAACTCCCAATGGTGCATGGAATAGTAAAGCCACCTGGATCGGACATCTTTTGGGCCATCGATTTTGCCACCACTGCGTTGCAGGTCTGTGTCAGAGTTACTGTAGATAGATCCTGAAAATCAAACTTCCTTGACATTAAGTCTTTCATCATCTTGGCATAACCGGGCATCTCCCTCAAGGCATCCATCAATGGAATATTCAACTGGATTTGACGCAGTATCTCCATGAACTTTTTGTATTGGTCTGCCTTCTTTTGCTTGACCAGTCTCTAAGGGAAGGGTGCAGGTATCACCCGTTGTGCATTACTTGCTGGCTTCTCTCTGTTAGGAGTTACTGGCACAAGAGGTGCCACATGTACTACAGCTTGCTCGGTCTCCTTTTCTTTGCCTTTTTCCTCCTGACTCTACTCAACCACCACTTTAGTAAGTTATGTGGGTTCTTCTACCTCTAATTGAACTAGAGTAGCTGGTGTAGTATTCTTGCTGGCTTGTGCAATTTCCTGCTCTCTATCTAAGTCTCTACCATTCCTGAGACTGACTGCCATCAGCTGATTCGGATTTTGCTCCTTGGGGTTTATGTTTGTGTCTGCAGGTAAAGTTTCCGGAGGACGGTTGTTCAAGGCCATGGACAGCTGACCCAGATGCATTTCAATATTCTTTATGGCTTAATCATGCACTGCCAATTTTTCCTGCACTTTATTATTTATCCCAATGAGTTGTTGAAGCATACCCCTGATCTCCACCATATTGTTATCTTGCTACTCAGGGGGTGGTTGATAAACCAATTGCTGCTGATTTTGCTATGGATAACCCTGTAATTTCTGATAAGGCACTGGCACTAATTGGTTTTGAGGGTGCATACCCCTAGGCTGCTGCATATTAGGCCTGTACTGCTAATTTTGTTGCGGTCTCCACTGTTGTGCTCCTTGTCTCTGACCCTCATAGTTGTTGACATAATTCATATCTTCCCGGACCCCTTGATTTTCACCTTCTCCGCTCTACGAACACATATAGGACTGATTAATACACGGTGTACATAGTCCTCCATTCGTCGTATCAACAATGTGCACCTGTTTTGTACCAATCTCATCAATCTTCTTTGTCAGTAAGCTCATCTGGGTCAGGAGTGTGGCCATGTTCTCTTCCTGCGAATTATTGGGATCAAGTGGAACTGAATGCACTATGGGTGCCAGTGTTGCACCTCTAGTCATCCACCCTGCATTTTGTGACATCTTATCGAGGAGAATTTTACACTCGGTGAATGTTTTGCTTAAGAAAGCATCTCCAGCTGAAGCATCCACATTCGCTTTCAAGTTGTCAGCTAGGCCCATGTACAATCTCTGGCCGAGCATCTGGTCTGGAATGCCATGATGAGGACACTTCACAAACATCCCTTTAAATGTTCCCAAGTTTCTTGCAAGGACTCAGTGGAATGCTGCCTATACTGTAATGTGTCACCAATCTGCTGTGCAGTCTTGTTAGGCAGATAGAACTTGTTCAGGAACTGCTTGACTAATTCCTCCCAAGTGGTAATAGAGTTGATCGGGAGAAAATTTAATCAAGTCTGAGCTGTCCTGGTTACTGAGAATGGGAACAGGAGCAGCTTGATAGCTCCAGGGGTCACATTAGGCTGCCTTTGCGTCATACAAATTGACAGAAAATTTTTCAAGTGTTGTTGTGGGTCTTCAATGCTTGACCCGGAGAACAGTCCTTTATTCTGCAGCAGATGCAGCATGTTGTTGGTGATCTGGAATGTCTCCACTTGAATTGCAGGCACAGCTATGGCAGTGGCCAGATTGTCAGCGTTAGGCTGTGCCCAGTCATAAAGTGCAACCTCGGGCACAAGAGGTGCCACTCCTCTGGCATCTAAATCAGCTTGCTCATTCATGTTGTTTCCGTTGGCGTCGTTCACGTCACCCATGTAAAATTTGAGTTGGTGTGTTGGTTGAGTTTGTTGAAGTCCTTTGTTAGCACGGTTCAATGCCCTGAATATTTTCTCGGGGTCTGAGAGTCCTTCTATTAGTTCTCCAGTCCTCGAAGAATTTCTAGGCATACACCTGCTTTCCACAAGATTTCAAACGTTAGAATTTCAATGAAAAGATTGGTATAGAGAAAACGGACTACACTTGGAATTTTTGTATTTCTTTCAATTGTAATTGATAACACCCTTAAGTCCCCGGCAACGGTGTCAAAATTTGATCACACTCAACTGAGTCTCACAAAAGACTAAGCGGACGTTGCAAATATAATCTGAGTATTATTGCCCAGAGTCGAACCACATGGAATTAACCTATCAATTACTACTGTCAGATTCACTAAATTTACACAATCTGTTTTTCCAAACTTTCTGATTCACAATGGTTGATTTTCTAGCAACTAAAGATTGAAATTTATTAATTGCTGAAAATTAACTAACTTGATGTGTAAACAATAGAAATAAAGTCTAAGGCAATGGTTTTCCCCGTTGGTAATTTCTTTGGTTGTATATGTCTTATAACTACGATTTAGTTGTCTCTAACAATCATGAACGCTCAAGCTATCATAATTCTTTCTCAAATAATTATGATAATCTACTAGACGCACTCTCTCAAGCTACGCTAGCTAATTTCACAATACAGTTCACTTAGATTGCACCCAGGGTGTCGTTATCTCTAATCCAACCCTTAAACCCTCGGTTATGACTCTCGTCTATACTCCGGGAGTGATGTTGTTCATACAATCACCTAAATATGCACTCTCTCTCAAGTAGATACATAATAAATAGGAACGGATAATTAAGGGCCCTTTCAACTAATCCACAATCAAAACATAGATGAACAACTAGAGATTAACAACCAAATTCAATTATATTAATAAAACGACCAAGTCATCCCCAACGGGTTCCACCAAAACCTTAGATTAAGGTTTTTAGCTACTCATAACAATGGAAAAATAAACTACTAAAAGATTCATAATCGCAAATTGCAAGAAAAATAAAGAAGAATAAGAGTAATGATGTTTTGAGTGATCTCTCACACTTGTTTTCCTTGCCAAAGTATTCTCTAAAACATTACATGCCTCCCTTGGGCGAGTTCTATTGTTTAAAATAGGGTTTTGGGCTAAGAATTCCATGTTTAGCACTTCAGTCCCTCAATTTTACGTCTCCTGCCGCGGTCCTACCGCGGTTATGCCAGGACCGCGGCCAAATCACTCTCAGAATCCGCAACAGCTTCCTGCCGCGGTCCGACCGCGGTTACGCCTGGACCGCGGCAGTCCATCTCCAGTTCTGGTTTGTGCATTTCGCATGGTGCACTTGGCGGATATTGTGAGATTGGCCTCTTTTTTCTCTATAATTGATCCCAAAAGTACTCCATAGCCTTCTTTTATTGTATGTAACCTGCAAAGCATGAAAAGCACTAATCAGAGCATTTTGTTATCACTTTTACCATAAAAACTATACAAAAAAGTAGTTCTTTAGGGCTTAATTATAGTTCAATTCACCTATTATGAGTACTCACGTTACATTTCTGTACTTTATTGTATAGGATTTGAGGCAGGTACATCTGGCCACCAGTCCAGCGCGTAGATTCGATTCCCCAGCTCGAGACACCCGGTGAGCTACCCTTTTGAGCCGTTCTGCAGCAGCTAGAGTCTCTCTTATACTTTATTTTCTGTGTATTTCCTTTCGGACAGTAGACTAGCATTCTTTTGTATATTCTACTAGATTGCCCACATACTTGTGACACCAAGTCTTGGCACACACTGATAGACTTATGATTTTAGTTTGCTTACAGAATTTCAATTTGATGTAGGGCGCCATTACGACATATAATGAAATTAATTTGTGACACATACCTTCGTCTCAATTGGTATTGTTTTAGTACATTTTATTTATCTATTTACGATACTCCAATAGCCTTTAGTAATATTTAAAAGTTTGACAATTTAAGTTTAGAAGAATATAGCTATCACCTTTGCAACTATGCACTGCATAGACCCCATTTAAAAGCCATTTCGTTTTAGAATTTAGATAGTCGAAAAATTACATTCATTTTTTCTATATCATTCCTTCACAATTTAGTAATTCTTTTTAACAGCTTGTCACCAATTAAAACGAGATATCTAAATTGAAGTGAAAGGAGTATTCTTATTCCTTTAAAGAATTAAAAAAAACTTCCCTCACTTTTGTTTCCTTACAATTTGGATTTTCTAATCATTACTTTTCCCGTTCTTGGATCAATAATTTAGGGAGAAAGTAAAGATATTGTCAAAAGGAAGAAAAACAGAGTCACATATTAGAGAAAATTCAGTACCCATAAGACAAGATCATCACAATTATAATTGTTAATCAAACTGCAAATTCTTTAATTGAAAAAGTACTCATTGCCTGAAACCTTTGGTGACATATTAGGTGGACCACGCCTCATTCCCGTGACAAATACCCTAGATTCCCTCCAAAAATTAAGTTGGAGAATTTTGAAATTTTTCATAAATGATTATGATCAGAGGTAGAGCCAGAATTTAAAGTTTATGGATTCGGGATTGTAATCCGTTTAAGTTACTAGGTTCTAAATTGATAATTCGTACATATCTAATAGATTTCTTACGATAAATACAAGGTTTGGAATCTTTGGATTAAAGCTACCGGGTTTTTCCGAACCCGCATCCCGCGTGCTAGCTCCGCCCCTGTTTATGACCCATAACATTTGAAATGCCTATTGTTCAACGTGAATCCCATTTAAAATTGCATAATGCAATATAGTTGATTTTTTTAAAAAAAATATACTAACGTTATCTGCAACGGTCTAAAGAAAATTTATGATAAAGGGTATAGGATAAATTATGCCGAGGGTCGATTGGAAACAACCTCTCTGCCCTTTCGGGTAGGGGTAAGATCTGTCTACATATTACCCTCCACAGACCCCACTTTGTGGTATACTGGGTAGTTGTTGTTGTTGTTGTTGTTGATAAATTACATTGTTGACAAAGAGTAAAGTTTAGAAGATAATAAATGTGAATAATTTTTAAAAGAATAAAAGTTAATTGAATAATTATTTAAAAAGCCGCGATCTGCCGCCTAATGGAGACTTTCCTACAAATAACATTGAGCTAAGCAAAAGGATTATTTAAATTCCATTTGACACTTACAAGAGGAAATTTATTCATTCTTCATAAAACCAGAGATTAGAAAGACCAATTTATCCTCCATTTAACTAATGAAAAAGAAATTACAAGGTTAAATTTGTCATTTTTACATGGTTCCACAATTATCAATTTGTCACACTTGGGTAGTGACAGAGTGATTTCCGCGGACTAATTTTTAAAAATATTAAAGGACGACAAGAGGAATTAAACGGATTGTAGTACTCATCTTTTACATATTTACGATTTCTACCCTCTAACTTTTAGCTTATTACTATTCTTTTAATTCATTGAACTATTTTGAAGTATGCACTCCCAAGTTCTCAAGTTACTTAATTTTACTTGTTGTTTAATATCGTAGCCAACCATTTCAATAACAAAATTATGAATTTATGATAAATTTTGTCTAGCTCAATTCAGTATGTCTTTGGTCTGATGATAACATGTGTTTTTTCTTCTAAATACCATTTTTTCTTGAAAAACATGACTCAACTTATAAATTGTTTTATCTATTTTGTGTAAAGTAATTAAATTTATATTTTGGATCATCATGTTTTACTTTTGCTATTATATTTATAAAAGGTGTTATAGTATTTGTTTAGTCAATATGTTATTTGATCTTTGATAGAGTTAAACAATTATTCTCGTTTTTATGCAATGATAAAGTTATGACCGACTTTAAAAGATTTGATTTTTCATAAATATAGAATTATTTCATGTCTTACTAGATTTTTGAGTATACATTTAAATTGTTTTATCTCATTATGCATCAAATTTGATTTTGTTACAATTAATATACAAAGTTATACTAATATATTAAAAATGTTTCTCCTCAATTATATTATTTTATTTGAAATATAGTGTTCCTATCCAACAACTATAAATTTTTTTGACCTATGCATTTAAAAATAGCAAGAACAAGACGACGATGAAGTATGAGTCTAAAATACTATACGCAGAACAACCTCAACTTAATAGATCAACGAATTAGAAGATGACTTCTTAATGTTTGCAAACAGTGTCGATAAAATTTAAATAATGTTTGTAATTATACTTTTAATATAGTCAAAATTAGATTTTTTTTTGAAATAAAAATCAAAAAGATATTTTCAATAGTTTGGGAGATTCAAATTAAGGAATTTATAATCTAAATCATAAACATGACAAACGTAAGAATTTCAATTTTGTCACAACTTTAACTTTTTTTCTCCTAAAAAATTGGCAGGATTTTAGACAATAATTGATTGATATAAAAAAGAATATTTAAATTAATATTAAAAAAAGAATATTTAGAAGTTCAATTGCGATTAAACATGAATTTCATTTAAATAGAATTTAAATACTTGTGAGTAAAATCATTACTCACTTGAAAACGCTCCTCAAACAAGCTTTTCAACATTTTATCAATATTTCAAATAATGTAGTTCATTATTTGCAAATAATGATAGCCTAACAAACATTTGCAAATAATGAACTTCATTATTATAAATAATTGAAATATTAACTTTATTTCACTTAATAGAGAATATTGGATCTATTTAATAAAAACAAAGAAACAAAGGGCAGTTAAGCAAAATGATTCCCAAACAAAAAGGTATATACTCAAAGAGGCATTTGTCCGAATTTTCTCTCTCTCTCTCTACACTGTCAGAAATCCTGTTTGGTCGGCCTTTCCCTTTTCTCAAAGGGTTGTCTCTCACTTCTGTTTCTCTGAGAGGAAAATACATAGGCAGACGAAGAAGAAGAAGAAATGGGATGCTTCCTTTGTTCAAACAAGAAATTAGAAAAGAAGCAAGAAATTAGCAAGTCTGCTGATCAGATCCCATCCTCATTAGGTACTGTTAAATTCTTTAGTACAATTGTAAACTATGAAGGCATTTCATTATCAGTAATCAAAGTTATAAG
>MU731749.1:66829-107123 GCA_026770625.1 Nicotiana glauca
CCCCCCCCCCCCCTTTTTTTTTCTGGTGATTTCTTGTGTTGGTTCTTTGGAATTTTCACCTTTTGGTACATAGTAAAATACTCACTTGCATAGCTAACCTTAATCAGCGTTTCAGGGGGTATAATCTGCTTTTGAATTTTGGTACTAATTCTGTTTTTCTTGGAAATGGTCCTATTTTGGTGATTTTTGTTTATAGTATAGTTTATGAGAGGCCTTGTTCCATTCTATTGTGTGTTTCTTTTTGTTGAGGTTGGCATTTTAGAGTTTCGTAACAACGAGTTACTTAAGAAATAAAGACTTTTGAAACTTGTGCTCTGAAATAAGTTGCAGACATAATATGGAAATATAAAATAGTAAGTTTAAATTTAAGTTGTTTCTAAATATAAAAAAGTGTCCTTTTTTTCTGGGGACAAGCTAAAAGGAAAGCGTGCCACAGCCACGTAAAATGGTGCAGATGGAGTACTAAACTTAATATAGGTATTAGGTAATTTGAGACTTTGAGTCAAGATTATAGTACAAAGCGGCTAAACTTTCACAATAGGAGCTTTTTGTTGCAGTGGATGCCTTCTGTGGTTTCAACTTATACTGGAATCGAGCCAATGCTAGTGAAGGAAATATTTAGGGAAACATTGAGATATTGTAAAAAAATCAAGTCTTAATGGTCTTTTTGGTTTTAAATGCAATGTGTTTCTCTAGTTTTTGCTGCTTGTCCAGTTAATTGGTCAGACGAAGTTGGCCTTCTCGGAATGCTGACTTGTAATCCTCGAGTGATGTTGCTCAAGCTACTTTGTAGTTTTGAGCACAAGAGTTCACTCTTCAAAAGGGGTGGAAGTTATTTGGAGCTATTGTGTCGGGGTGAATTCATAACACATCAAGACTAGGACCAATTAAGCTCTATTAGAATGTTTCACTGCAAATGAATCATTTTTCATTTTGCCACTGAATTCTGTTAACATTGGGACTTTTCAATTGTCTTATCAGATTGTCAAATTATAAAAAAAAATGTAGTATCAAACTATCAATGCACCTGTTATATTTATTACTTCCTCTGTCCCAATTTATGTGGCACCGTTCGGATTTCGAGGGTCTAACTTCTTAATTTTGACCGTGAATTATTTGGACATAGAATCTTTAAGTTTTTGGAAATAAATTACATATTTGAAAATGATGTAACAAGTACTATGAGTAATAATAATTAACAATTCAAAATATTAAAAAAGCACATGGAAAATTCCGGTCAAAGAAAAGCTCATTTGACTCTATAAATTCAAACAGTGCCGCATAAATTGGGACGGAGGGAGTACTAAGTTTTTGTTGCTTGTCTGGCAATGTTTATGGACACTATAAATCTATTAAGCAGAACGTACTATTACTGCTGATAGGCATTTTGGTTTTATGTATGTTCAGAAAGCACCCCACCTCTGTCTTTTTTGTTTTTGGTCTCCTAAATGGTTAGTGAAGGCAGGACTCTCTTCCTTTCAGCAATGAGACGCTGCTTGGAAGTAACATTAGCCTTCCGGATATTCACTTTCTCAGAAAAATTAACAATTTTCACTTTTATTGTTTCAGAAAAACTGAAGAAGGATAGCTCCAAAAATGGTGGATCTGGACATATAGCAGCACATACATTTACATTTCGTGAATTAGCTGCTGCAACCAAAAATTTTAGGGCAGATTATCTCTTGGGAGAAGGAGGCTTTGGTAGAGTATATAAAGGACGGTTAGAGAGAACCAATCAGGTTTGTTTAGCTCATAATTTAACTCTTAAAAAATGGAAATACGAGTGGAACCTGCCTTTTATAAGTTCAAACATTTTTTGTTCTTATTAGGGAACTTTGAGTTGGAACTCTCCCATCTCATGCTGTACTATTTCTTGCTTCCTTCCTTTTGGAGAGGAAAGTGCAAAGCCTTCAAAAATAGTGAAAGAGTTTTGAAGACAGTTACTTCATTAATTACTCAAGAGCAGCAGCATGAATTTCACTGCACGTACAGTAGATTTTGATCTTCTATTTTTAATTTGAGGTGATGATGCAAGGTTATCTTTAAAATCTGACTTCAACTCCGGTTTAGCTCAACTATTGTGAAACCACTTCGACAAACGGAAGATAACTAATATAGTATCAGGTTCTTGATTTAGAGCTAGAACCTTTTAATTTTTCTCATTTATAGGTAGACTAATAACACCGACACAAAGGGAATTGACCCCCTCATCAACGCTCTGCACAAATAGAAGATTTTAAATTATCATAATGCAATTCCACCTCAAGGTCGTGGCAATCTCTTGTTATCATCCACTTGTCATAAGAAGACAGCTTAAGGAGAAGTTATTTCAGTGTAGGCCATTATGTTCATTAAATAGCAGCAACTTTAAAGAAGAAATAAGCAGCAGCTAGTTCATCCTTCTAGCTTTATGCTAACAAACACTGTGCTGTTGTAACACCCCTAAATTGCTTCTAGGGTTAAGTCTAATGAGATGGAACAGTCCAATCTGCTTCTATCTTGTCTGCCTTCTGCACTAGCTTCACCAGCCCTCACACTTTAAAATCTCGACCAAGTTCGACAATTCAGAAGTGCTGTTATTGGAGTCCACTTTTGAATAGAGCATAATTTGTCGGGGTGGGAATGAATATTATTGCTGAAGAGCTTCCTGTGCGCACCAAAAGTCCTTCCAACATCTTCCTGTTTTCACCAAAAGTCCATTCCTGATGACTTTGAGGAAGAAAAACCTTTATGATTTGCCTTAGTATTTTGCCTCTGAAGTTTACACTCCTTATAATGTCGTGCCACGATGCCTCGTCTCCTGTCCTTTGGCTGATAGTGCTTTAATTGAACAGCTTCCTTACCTTGCACTGTCTTTTTCATGCTATCTCCCTGCCTCTAGTCCTCTTCTCATTAAAGAAAAAAAAGAATATTTCTGCAACTCTCTCGCTCCTGTGATGCTGTAGCAAGAATTGTTACATCAACAGCATAAGTTGTAGAAGCACGACTAGAATATAAAATTTTAGTTTTGCCTCCTCTGAATTGATTTTTCCTCTGTACAGAACTAGCTTTTGTCTATACTTCTGTACTGTCAGTGGGAAAGATACTAGATCGTACTAGGCTCGAGGAAAACAAGGTTCATCCACTAAATATGTTCCATGTGTCACAGGGTTGTTCACTTTTAGATTTCTCCATACCGTGCTCGGTAGTAGAAGACTTCTGTTTCCATTGATCAGTATAATCAATTGATTTTTTCTTGTACTGTTTACATTGTTTGCGAAACCTGAAAGTGCTTTCGTTTGTAGATCGTGGCCATCAAGCAACTTGACCAAAATGGATTGCAAGGGAACAGGGAATTCCTTGTTGAGGTCCTGATGTTAAGCCTACTTCACCATCCACACCTTGTCAACTTGATTGGATATTGTGCTGATGGAGATCAGAGACTTCTAGTTTACGAGTACATGCCGTTAGGATCACTGGAAGACCATCTACATGGTATGTATGTGAAGCCTTCATTGCGGCAAATTATTAATGGTTGCATATTCTGGATCTCCAAAAAAAATATGCATTCTTAAGATGCAAATGGCAATTGTTTAACTTCCACCTTAGGTCATAATGACATTTTCGTCTGGAATTTATTTGACGATAGTTCTAGTTAGTTTGTGAAGTCCTTAATGATCCAAGGGATTGACATTAAATCTTGCTGGAACCAAAAAGAGAGATTATTACATAGTTTCCTTTGCTATAAAAATTGATATCTGACAGGAGTTGAAGCTAATCATTTGTGTTCCCAAGCATTTCCGAATGCTCGCAAATGGAAAATATGACTTGCGATTTCAATTGTGGCATACAGTATCTTAGTTGGTAGGCTTTTCACATAATCTTATGAAGTTTTTGTCTTTCCCTTAATTAACCTGTTTAATTAGAAACATTATGTGTCATTATATCTGAGGCATCTTTCCTTTGGCATTTAATATATCATGTATTTGCTTAAATGATCCAGAGCTTTCACCCGAAAAAAGACGACTTGACTGGAATACAAGAATGAAAATTGCTGCCGGTGCTGCCAAGGGGCTAGAGTACTTGCATGATAAAGCGAATCCACCTGTTATATACAGGGATTTAAAATGCTCCAATATTTTGCTTGATGAAGATTATAACCCCAAGCTGTCTGATTTTGGGTTGGCTAAGTTGGGTCCCGTAGGCGACAAAACCCATGTTTCCACACGAGTCATGGGAACCTATGGTTATTGTGCACCAGAATATGCAATGACGGGGCAGCTTACACTTAAATCTGATGTTTACAGTTTCGGAGTTGTTCTTCTAGAAATTATTACTGGTAGAAGGGCAATTGACACATCAAGAGCTGCTGGGGAGCAGAATCTGGTTGCATGGGTAAGATAAAATATATTTGCTATTAAAGTTAAGATGTGGAATCTGTGTCTTTTCATAAATCTTCAACTAGTTGATATATCGTATTAAGTTGAACTACCTTATCTGTTGCGATTTTCAGTATGTCCTAAGGTTCTGAAATGTCTCTTTTGCCTGCTTTCGAGAATCAATCACTCAAACACTTCACCTGCACTTGAATATAGCATGTCGTCGTTTTGGTTTCTGGGCATTTCTTGCTGTTCTCCATTATTTTGATCTCTAGGCTGTCTTTAAGTCATTACAGCATGTTTCCATATCTTTTTATTTTATTTTATTTTATGATAAGGTAAATAATTATTTATTTAATGTTGGGAACAAAGCACACTTGTAATACAAAGTATTAGAGAACCTCAAAAAGATATGATTCCCTAGGAAACACACCAATGTTCTTACAAGTTGGAACCTCATCGCTGTAATTTTGTTCAATATCAGTGTCACTTAGTATCAAGTCATCTACATTTCTATAATCAATTAGTTGTACAGGTGCCCTATCCAGTTAGTTGCTTCTT
The DNA here is from genome assembly GCA_026770625.1 of Nicotiana glauca. NCBI lineage: Eukaryota > Viridiplantae > Streptophyta > Magnoliopsida > Solanales > Solanaceae > Nicotiana > Nicotiana glauca. Next base: position 71,749 of record MU731749.1, read on the forward strand.
GGAATCCCATGCATACCAACCTAAAGTACATTTAGTTTCATCCAGTTCTTGCTTCTCTTCGAGATTGTTAGAAAGCTTTTAGAAGAGATAGCTAGAAGTGTCATTGTGTTGCTAATTATTTAGCTCATTCTTCTCTAAATCATGCCATATAATATGCTGCTCAACTGCGTGGAAGAGTTTTGGTTCAGATCCGTTGTTAAGAGCCTTCTTGTTCAGAACTCTTAGTTGGTCAAGGGCTACTTATGGGTAAGAAATTTATACTCAGAGCTACATTTCAATATTTGCAGGCTCGACCATTGTTCAAAGACCGTAGAAAGTTCTCACAAATGGCTGATCCAATGCTTCAAGGTCAGTATCCGGTTAGAGGCTTGTATCAAGCTCTTGCAGTAGCCGCAATGTGTGTCCAGGAGCAGCCCAACATGCGCCCTCTCATAGCCGACGTAGTTACAGCCCTAAACTATCTTGCTTCCCAAAATTATGACCCTGGAACTCAACCAGTCCAAAGGCCTCGCTCAGGCGCATCGACTCCGAGACCAAGAAGGGATTTTTGATTGTTGCAGTGAATGATAAACATCAAACATTGGAATTAGACAAGTACATGATTTTAGCCCTTCTCAGGAAAGTGCCGGATTAGGATAGATGCAATTTCCATGATGTAGAGTTGGCTCTTTCTGTTTATCGCACCATTTGCAGCAGATGGTTGCATTCCACAGCCAGTATATAAATCTTTCTTCCTGTCTTACAGAAGAGAAACAAGATGAAAAGAGAATAGGTTGAATGCCCTAAAAGCAAAAAAGAGAAAAAAAGAAAAATGGGCTCCAACTTCTTGACTTTGCTTTTAGTTTTCTCTTAGGAATTATTTTAGGTTCTTTTTCTCTTCTTACTTTTAAGATTATGTAAATTGGACAGTAATGAAGAAAGCTTGTACCTAGCGTCCTGTCCTCTCAGATGCTAATTTTTTTAAAACAAGAAAAGTAATGTATCACTTTTCTTTTGTGATTATTTGGTATGATGAATTTTTGTATGTAATATGGTAGAATTTGTATTCTAAAATCAGTAAACTAGAATAAAATCAGTAAGCGGCTAATACTTTTCAATTATATAGGTCATTCCTAAACGTTTAATCTCGTAGATATACTATTTGATAATCTCATATCAAACTTCAAAATTATTAGAAAAACCTTATGCCTTATCATCATCACCGAACATTCTCATCAGACGTGAAGCAAAATCTTATTTGACAACATTGAACTGTCAATCATAATTTTGTTTTTAAATTAAATTGTGCCTGGATCTTGGAATCTCCAAGTCTTCTAGGTAGAGTCACTTCATGATGACTTCTCCTCCTCCATAGTCCAATTCCCCTTGATAGTATCTCAACAACCACTCTAGTTAGGCCTTTTGTAAGTGGATATGATAAATTATTTTTTGGCTTTACATTTTCAATTGTGCTAATTTCACTAGAGAGTAGTTAACTAACGATTTTATGTCTTCATCATATGTGACAAGATTTTTTGTTATACATAACTGTAACGACCCGACCAGTCGTTTCATGAGTTACCGCTCAGTTTCTCCCATTTTTGCTTCTTTGTGCTTTGTTCATCTGTGTTATATGGTATCAGGTTGGCCGGTTCGAATTCGGAATGATTTTGGAAAGGTGTGAGACACTTAGTTTCCTAAGTTGGTCTTTTAGTTGGAAAAGTCAATCGAAAGTTGACTTGTGAACATACAATCTCGAAATTTGGTTTTCATGATTCGCATAGCTTCAGGGGTAATTTAGGACTTAGGAGCATGATCAGAATGTGTTTTGGAGGTCTGGAGGAGATTTAGGCTTGAATTGGCGAAATTGGAATTTTGGCATTTTTCGGTTGGTAGCGGAGATTTTGATATAGGGGTCGGAATAGAATTTCGGAAGTTGGAGTAGGTCTGTTGTGTCATTTGTGACGTGTGTGCAAAATTTTAAGTCACTCGGACGAGGTTTGATAGACTTTTTGATTGAAATCGGAATTCTTAAAAGTTTGAGGCTCATTTTTCAATAAGAATATAAAAAAAACTAGTCCAAATGAAGTTGATGTCCTTTGATGTTTATTACATCTTGGATTCTCCTCATTAGGTATATTTTCTTTTGATTCTTCCCGAGGCCGCTTAGATTTTTTGCTAGACGACTCACGTTCCTTTTTATGTGGATATATATTTCCAAGACTTTAGCATTGTTTGAATTTATTACTTTATTTATATGTGTCGGGATTTTTTAATTTGTAAACTTAAAATTGATATTATTTACTATTGATTATATATCTATGAAAACACAATCAACAATTTTTAATTAGTCCCATTTTTACCCTTTTGGGTTAGAGAACTTCTACTTTAACCGAACAATCCTATATTTTATAATATTTCAAGTTGGACTTTCTTTCTTTTCATCTGCCATATAGAATTGATTGTGTTTTGCTATGTGAAATTCGATTGAGTATTGGGTTAACTATAAGAATATTTTCCCCCCACAAGCTTTGGGATAAACCACAATCTACCAACCGGGCATTCATTACCTCTTTTAACGTTCCAAGCTTTTCCTATGATTTTATTAGATTATGGCTAGTAAGAGGCAGTTATTTGATGAATATTTCAAACATATTTCTTCAAAAAAGATTTATTTTTACTACCCCTATCACTTTTTATTATTTTTAACTTTATTTGTATAGCTTAAATACATCAATTGCTTCATTCTTACTATAAAGTAAGTAAATATAGCAATATCTAGATACTTCTTCCCACCGCGAGATGATATTGACTTCATGTAATAAATATTTGTGTATATCAAGTTTAAAAAATTTGAATTCCTTTCAACTGACTTATAAAGATATTTAACATAATTTAATTTTACTTATATTTGACATTTTAATTTATTACTTTTAAACTTAAACAATAGTTCCAAGTTAATAGTTTTATGCATGATATTGAAGTTGTCACGACCTTAACATGCATGCTATGAATTATTTGGCTCAAGTAAGAAAGGATAAGCTTAAATTTTATTCGTTTTAATAGCTATTACATTAAGCTTATAAAAGTCCTTGGTTAGCTAACCTTTTTATACATACGCATCATTCTTACTTATTATAACCTTATCAGAAACAAACACATACTTAAATCTGTTTTCAACGAGAAATATGGTAGCAACTAAGTTATTATGTACTTCAGGAACATGAAGAATATTGTTTAGAGTTACTACTTTTTCCAAAGTCATCTTCAAGATATCTTGTCAACTCTTTCAAATTTAGCAGTTGTGGAGTTCCCCGTAAAGATAGTCTTGTTGAATCCTATAAGGGCGTTAGAATCAAATAATCCTTTGTTAGCACAAACATTGTGGATGGCTCATGAACCAATCCATCATTCCTTGAAATTTTTACAAGTTGCATTCAGAAAGCATAGCTCACAAGTTCTTCATCTCCTTATTCTTTTCAACCATATTCATTTGAACTTTTTTCTTGTTCTTTGGAGAAGGCAGTCCGCAACCTTATGTTTAACCTTTTTACAATTGCGGCAATTGCCTTTGAACTTCTTCTTAAACGGGAATATATATCTTTGGTCCAAAAGGCTCCTTCTCTTTTTATTATTTGGTGGTGCTTCTTCAATAGTATTTGCGCCCATTATTATTGATTTTTTACGAGCCTTTTTTTCAGCATCCTAGTTGTCCCCTTCGATCTTTACACGAACAATATGACCAACAACCGTCATATCATTGGTCTTACGTTTCAAGTAATTCTTAAAATCTCTCCATAAAGGAGATAACTTTAAAATAAAACGTGTCAGTTGATGGTAGGCTAAAGACATAGATTTCTGGCTTTACTTTATCTATTATGTCACGACCCAAATTCACTACGGGTTGTGATGGCGTCGGACACCGCTGTCAGGCTAGCCAATTAAACTACCAATTAATTCCTCTTTTGATACTTTTGAAAATCTAAGGTTTTTCCTTCCATTTTTCATATATAAAACAATCTCTGTTTCAATTTAATTTAAGAAAATAACTATTAAAACAAACACATCTTACAAAAACCATCCCAGAACCCGGTGTCACAAGTGCATGAGCAACTACTGATAAGGATATAAAATACAACACAACATCCGTCTGGAATATAATGGACAGAAAAGAAATACAGTTACTAGAAAGGGGCTTCAAAGAGCTACGGGCCGCCTTGCATGCTGCAACTCACCTAGTCCCCGAATCGTCCGTGCTGTTGCGCCCAGTAGGCCACTAAAGTATCATGTACCTGTGCAACAAAAATGCACAGAAGTATAGTATGAGTACGTAATCAACGTGTACTTAGTAAGTATCTCGCCTAATCCCGGAGGGGTAGAGACGAGATGGTTAACTCTGACACTTTCTATGGTCCAATAATGGCTCATCCTATATATATATATATATACTAATCAGTGGATTTATGCTATAACGTGATTTTTAATCCAAATAGAAAGAAACAAATAATCAATTAATTCCTTCGTGGGAAAGCTTCCCAGAATTTCCTTTTTAAATATATTCCGAATATCTTTAAGCCATGATAGGAAACAACAATTTAATTAAGTTCCAGGCAGCAATACAAGCATGCGCAAATCATACCGTGGCGACGGCCCGATCCAACAGAAATAAATGTGCACTTGCCGAGGGTCGACAGCGCGCCTATAGATGCATCTATTAATCTGCTGAGGCATNTTCACAAATTAATCCACAATTAACATGCTTTGGGTCCTAAACTACCCGGACAATAGTATAATAGTAGCTACGCACGGAGTCTCGTCACCTTGTGCGCATGTAGCCCCCACAACTAGAAGCATATAATCAATTTAACTCACCTATGGGATAATTTCCCCCTCACAGAATTAGAAAGGAGACTCACCTCGCTCGGAAGACTCGCAACCGGCATTCTACATCCTTCCGAAGGCTTGAACCAACGCACAACGCACCAAAACTAGCCAATGATCATGCAAATCCATTAATATATGCCCAACTATACCTTACAACTCAATTCATAACAATTCCTAACCCCGAACGAAAAGTTGACCAAAATGCCCTCGGGCCCACGTGCCCGAAATCCAAAACTTTTTGAAGATAAAGATTACCCATAACCTTAGGAACTCAAATATATAATTTTCTCCTAATTTCATACTCAAAATCGTGGCCAAAATCCAAGTTTTATAATTTTCTAGGTTTCCAATCAAAACCCCAATATTTACACTAATTTTCATGCTTAATCTCATACATAATCAATGTATTTAGCTTATAATAGGTGGAAATAACTTACCTCAACATTGTTGATGAAGATCCTCCTTTGAACCCTCCAAAAATCGCCAAATGAAGTGAAGAAAATGAGAGAAATGGCCAAACATCCGATTTTAAAACAAGGGTTCTGCCCTAGCTATTTTCGCTTCTGCGGAATTATAGCTGCTTATGCGGCTCCTCTTTTGCGCAAAAAAAGGCCGCTTCTGTGGCTTCCCTGGCCTAGCCCAAATTCGCTTCTGCGACTTCTCCTCCGCAGATGCGGTCCCGCTTCTGCGGAGCCTTCACCGCATCTGCGGTCTCCCAAGCCTTAGCCCAAAAACCGCTTCTGCGACCACCTGTTCGCTCCTGTGGTTCCGCTTCTGCGGTCTCCCAACCGCATAAGCGAAAATACCAGCAACCAGATGCTTCAGCACTTCTTCAAAAATTAATTTTTGATCCGTTAACCACCCGGAATTCACCCTGAGGCCCCCGGGGCCTCAACCAAACATACCAACCAATCCCAAAACACATTACGGACTTGCTTGAGGCTTCAAATCATATCAAACAACGCTAAATTCATGAATTACACCCCAATTCAAGCTTTATGAACTTTGAACTTTCCAACTTCTATTTTCGATGTTTAAACCCATCAAAACACGTCCGATTGGCCTCAAATTTTGCACGCAAATCATATTTGACATTATGGACCTACTCCAACTTCCAGAATTTGATTCCGACCCCGATATCAAAAAATCAACCCTCCGGTCAAACTCTCCAAAAACCTTCAACTTTCTATCTTTAGCCAAATGGCTTCAAAATGGTCTACGGACCTCCGAATTCATTTTCGATCGCGCTCCCAACTCCAGAATCACCATACGGAGCTATTCCCAATCCCGGAATCCCAAACGGACATCGTTAACACCAAAACGCACTTCAAGCCAAACTTATGAAATTTCTTCTAAAATGTTAACTTCCACAATAGACGCCAAAACGCTTCCGGATTATCCAAAACCCGCACCGGGCATACGCCCAAGTTCGAAATCATCATACGAACCTGCTGGAACCTTAAGATCCCGATTCCGAAGTCGTTTACTCAAAATTCTAATCCTAGTTCATTCTTTCAACTTAAGCTTCCGAAATGAGAATTCTCTTCCCAATTCAACTCCGAACTTCCCGAAACTAAATTTCGACCACGCGAACAAATCATAGTATCTGAAATGAAGCCGTTCAAGGCATCCGACTGCTGAACGGAGCGCTAGTACTCAAAACGACCGGTCGGGTCGTTACATATTATATGCTACACTTTAATTGTAGGGCAGCTCGGTGCACTAAGCTCCCGCTATGCGCGGGATCCGGGGAAGGGCCGGACCACAAGGGTCTATAGTACGCAGCCTTACCCTGCATTTCTGTACTTTAATTATAGTTAAACTAAAATATGAAGAATCTATACTCATTATGTGCTTCTAGTTATATAGGTTATGATTTTGGATTAAGACGAATGTTTTGGAACTATAGTGGATAAAAGAGAACTTTGAATTTTGAGTAGAAATTCAAGGGTTAAGCCCGAAAACGTATTCAGTGATTCACCAAATTATTTAATCGAAATTATTCACCAATTTATTTAATCGAAAGAGGAATATTTTGGTGATTAATTTTGTATTATTTGTTTGGTTTAATTTAACAATTCTTTTAAGTAATCGAAATAGAAGTGCTTATCGGGCAGATCGGGCTATGCTTAATGGTTCGATTTATTGATTATCAATTTATAAATATAATAATTTGCAGCCATTCAATAAGATATCGGGCACATTGATATCGAATTAATGATTTTTGGACGGCTGAATCAAATAAATAATTAAAAGAAGTAGAGAAGTAGAGAATTTGTCCGACTTTAGACTTTTAACCGCAGTCGATTTCAACAAATTCAGCTGGATATTCATTTTTTTAAAAATCAATGCTTCCAAGTGCCAATGAAACATTTAACTCAGACATTTCACCTACCAAAATATGTTAAATGTCGGTAACTGATCCATGGTTGACTACAAAATAGAGGTGACTTTGAGATAGAACCAGGAATACGGTCCACCGCATTAATCACTATGTTGTATTTACAAACATTTATGTTACAAGGACGTTTTCATTGTCTAGATTTACCACGCCGAATGGGTGTAATACAAGGAGATAATTTTATGCATGGTCATTGAACTTTTTGTTTGTTTGTTATCTAAAAGTTACTTTTCATTTTTTAGTTACGTAAAAATCATTAACTTTGTGTTCATTACACAAAAGTTACTTTTCTTTCTTTTGTTACATAACAATTATTTTACTTTGCTCTAATTACCACAAAAAAGTCACATTTTTACTTGAAAAGTCTATTATGCCCTTGATGTTATATAAACCTTCTATCTTCTATACTATATAATATATTTTTAACTATGTACTTTATTTATAAATAAAATAACTTAATATTATTTTATTTATTATTTTTATAATAAATTCGTCTATTTAATTTTTTCTTGACTTTAATTTTCAAGATATATTAGTAGCATTAAAAACTACATTTTTTCAGCAATTTTTTTTTTGAATTTAATTGGCCGACCAAAGTTGGTCGGTAATTTTTGACCAACTTTGGTCGTTATGCCCTTCCGACCTTCAAAATATTGGTCACACGTTAATAGTCATATTTTGGACGGTTATTGGCCATTACGGACCAACTTTGGTCAATTTTTTTGGACGAATTTTCTTGAATTTCTAGTACTGTAATTTTCCAAATAAATAATTGCCTAGGAAAATTCCCAAGAAAATATCCCCAGCTAAAATCGCATGTAGTATCTAGGGATTTTTCTTCAGATTAACATATGATTTGTTCCTCACTTTCTTTATTTGTTTACCTGCGAATTTTCTCACGAAAATATACTTGCCGATTTATTTCTCCACTAATATATATTAAAGTTATTGAAAAATTTAATAATGCTACTCATATATTTTGAAAATTAACGTTAAGAAAAAAATTAAATATATGAATATATTATAAAAATAATATATAAAACAACATTAAGTTACTTTATTTATAAATGTAACAACCCAACAGGTTGTTTCAGCTCTAGCGCGTCGTTCAGCAGTGAGCAACTTCACTTCAAGTATTATGACTTGTACGCGTGGTTGGAATTGAATTCCGGGAAGTTCGGAGTTGATTTGCAAAGAGAATTCTCATTTCGAAAGCTTTAAGTGGGAAGAATTGACTAAGACTGGATTTTTGAGTAAACGACCTCAGAATCGGGATTCGAAGGTTCCAACAGGTTCATATGATGATTTCGGACTTGGGCGTACGTCCGGATCGGGTTTTGAAAGACCCGAAAATATTTCGGTACCTATTGTAGAAGTTGGCATTTTTGAAAGAATTTCATAAGTTTGGGTTGATGTGCACATCAGTGTTATCGATGTCCATTTGGGATTCCGAATCTAGAAATAGCTCCATATAGTGATTCTGATATTGGGAGCGCGATCGGAAGTAAATTCGGAGGTCCGTGGGTCATTTTAGAGTTTTTTGGCTATATATAGAAATTTGAAGGTTTTGAGGAGTTTGACCGGAAGTGGACTTTTTGATATCGGGGTCGGATTTTAATTCCGGAAGTTAGAGTAGGTCTGTAATGTCGAATATGACTTGTGTGCAAAATTTGAGGTCAATCGGACGTGATTGGATATGTTTCGGCATCGAATATAGAAGTTTGAAATTCTAAAGTTCATTAAGCTTGGATTGGAGTGCGATTCATGGTTTTAATGTTATTTGACATAAGTTGAGGCTTCGAGCAAGTCCGTGTTAAGTTAGGGGACTGAGTTGTGTGATTAGACGGGGTCCCGGGAGCCTCGGGTGTGTTACGGAGCATTTCGGGCTGTGTTGGAGTTGTTGATGTTGGTGTCTGGTGTTGTTCTTCGTGTTCGCGAGGGTCCTCCCGCGTCCGCGAAGAAGGATTTGGCTTCTGGGATTTTGTTCTTCGCGTTCTCGGAGAGAGTCTCGCGTTCGCGAAGCAGAAGAATTTCTGTTGTGCAGGTCTTACTTCGGAGGCTCATATCTCACAGTGTACAAGGAATTTGGAGATGGTCCAAAAACAAAAGTTGTAGTCCTTTGTGTCTAGTTTTCCGAACAACCGTTTAGCATTTGGATTTATGTACGAAAAGTTATGAGTGGTACGCTACAGAATGTCCGAGAAGCCGACCTAGGAGCGATTTTGGAGCTCCATTTTCATCATCCATGTCATGGTAAGTGATTCCCACCTATTGCAAGTTAATTACTTGGATTATATCTAGATTTTAACATGAAAAATCATGGGAGATTAGTGAAAATTAGGGTTTTGAAGAAAAACCTAGAAATTTGGTATTCTTGGATTTTGACCACGATTTGGGCACGAAATTGGGAGTAAATTATATATTTGAGTTCGTGAGCTTATGGGTAGACTTTATCTTCAAAAAATTTTGAAATCTGGGCACGTGGGCCCTAGGGAAATTTTGTCAACTTTTCGATCGGGGTTAGGAATTGTTATAAATTGAATTGTAATGAGTAGTTGATCATATATTAATGAGTTTACATAATTATTGGCTAGTTTTGGAGCAATGTGCATCGATTTGAGTTTTCGAAAGGGCGTGGAATAACGGTTATGGAACTTCGGAGCGAGGTGAGTCTTCTTTCTAACTTTGTAAGAGGGAATTGTCCCCATAGATAAATTAATTGGATATGTGCTGCTATTTGCGGAGGCTACGTACGCATGAGGTGACGAGAGTCCATGTGTAGTTACTATTATGCTTATATTCGGGTAGTCTAGGGCCCAAAAATATGCTTTACTTGTAATACTTGTAACCTTATTGTTAGCTTAAATTGCTTAAATTATATCGAAGTGGAAAATGACTTTCTAAAAGAGTTAAACTTCATTTTCTTGACTTGTAAAAGAGAAATTTACACCTCCTTGAAATATTTCCCTGATGAAGTCTTGATTGACTGTTAAAATGTGTGTTTCTATGTATACATGTGTCGCATGTATGATTCGCGAGCAGGGTGATGTTTTATTTATATTTGACCGCGTCGCATATATGATTCGCGAGCGGGGTAATAGATGCATCTATGGTTCGCGCCATTCGACCCTCTGACAGTGCATAATTTAAATACTGTTGGATCGGGCCGTACGGCCTCGGCATGATTTGCGGATGCTTATAATGTTTGCCTTGAGATTTATAAATGCTGATATTCGTTCTCCCTGTACTGAGATAAATGTGTAAATGATGAAAAGGAATTTGGAAATTTCCTATGAAAGAAATAACTTCTTATATGCTTTATTCTATTAAGTTGCAACCATGTTTATAAAATCTTTAATTTATTATATTATTGGCGTATAATTATTGGACCGCTAGTAAGTGTCGAAGTCGACCTCTCGTCTCTACTTTTTCGAGATTAGACAGGATACTTACTGAGTACATGTTGTTTTCGTACTCAACTCATGCTACACTTGCTGTGCATTTTTATTGCACAAGCACATGTATATCTAGTAGCCTAGTGGGGGTAGCAGTATGGATGACACAGAAAATGATACAGAGACTAGGTGAGCTGCATTCCTCGAGGCGACCTGCAGCCAGTATAGTCCCTTTCAGTATATTGTAATTACTTTCTATCCACTTTGTATTCCGGATATTTATTGTACTTTTTGATTTCTTGTGATTGCTCATGCACTTGTGACACCGGGTTCTGGGATGATTATGGGATTATTTAATATTAAGTTTGTTTAAGACATCAATATCTATTCAGTGAAATTCATTACTCATTGTTTAATGTATAAAGGAAATTATTTCAAAAATATTAAAACAAAAAATTACTAGTGAATTGGTGTTGGCTTGCCTGACAATTGTGTTCGACGCCATCACGACCCTTAGTAGATTTTGAGTCGTGACAATAAATAAAATACATAGTTAAATAAAAATATATTATAGTATATAATATAGAAGGTATTACATAAATATGAAGGTTTATATAATACTAAGGGCATAATAGACTTTTCAGGTATAAATGTGACTTTGTGATAACTAGAGCCAAGTAAAATAATTTTTGTGTAACAAAAGAAAGAAAAATAATTTTTGTGTAATGAACAAAAAGTTGAATGATTTTTATATAACAAAAAAAATAAAAGTGACTTTGGGTAAGGGTCAAATCATTCAACTTTGATTTCAATGTACGATTATGTAATCTATAACATAAGGGTAAAGTGTAATTATAAAAAAATTTAACAGGTTAACGGTTTATCCGATAAGAAAATTGAGTAATGCGCCGTCAAACCGTTAAACCATTAAGAGCTCATTTGGCTTAGCTGATAAGCATTAGGTGTTGAAAAGTACTTTTAGGTGCTGAAGTTGATTTAAAAAAATAAGCAGTTACGTGGTTGGATAAAAGTGTTGAAATTAATAATAAGCAGCTGAAGAATTGGGTATATGAAGAGTTTTGTTTTAAAAAGAAATATTTTACGGATGGAATAGTAAATATTTTGGGCAAACCTAAAGTGCTTATAAGCTGAAATTTGATAAGTTGGGGGAGACCAACTTATAGCTTTTGGATTATTATTGGCTTATAAGCACTTTTACCAAATGCGTAGATAAGCCAAAAAGTGCTTATAAGTCAGTTTGACCAGCTTATAAGCTTAGCCAAACACCCTCTAATTATAAAATTTCAAACTGTTCACCAACCATTACCCCGATAATCGGATACCAATAAGCCAATAAGCTATTCTTACGGTACGGTTAACAGTTACGCTTCGATTTTGAACAGCCTTAATAGAAAGAACTTGTTGAATTGTTGATTAATCAAGTTAGGAGAATATTCGATAGACGTTTTGTTAAAGACTAGTCCATTAACGTGTCTTGCATAACTTTACGGTACTTCATATTAGTTTATCCCGTAGAGTTCAAATTTAATCGAGAAAGGAATCTTGACCTTACATTTAAGCTAATTATCAAGTGAATTTATGAGAATTATTAGAACATTAGAAATGAATTTTAACATAACTAGATCCCGAATAACTATCTTACGCCTATCTTGTCGCGACCCTTAATTCTCATATTGATAACAACCCCTTTAGCTCAACTCTCTAGCTCTCTGTGATCGAATTTGTTAATTACTTTAAATTGAATAGTTAATCCCACTTAGTAATTATTTCAAATCAAAAGTATTGATCATCTTGGAAAGCATTTAACTTGAAATTATTTGAATATTATTTAATTCAATTCATGTGGAGACGATAGATAATTTATATTATATTTGACTAACGAGCTTCAATTTTATAGGTGGTTTTGCGCTTGTCATCGGTGATAACCATATATTTAATAATAAATTAATTAGTAGCAGTTTTAAGAGTTGAGACATGGCAAACTTGGTGTCAATAATTTTGAAGTACAAATATTTGGCGCCCACAAATTTCTTAAGTCTTATATTACTTTTCAAGAGCATTCCATAATTTTTACAAAGTTTCCAAGATACTCTAAACGTTGCACAAATCATCTTTCAAATAACTAAGAATATAATTTTTGCATAGTTAGAATGCTTCCAAGCTTCAATTAACACAAAACGTTTGTGCCAAGACAGAAGCATCCTCTCTGATAATTTTTTGATAACTAAGGATAGTCAGATAGAAAAACCCTGGTAGCCATCACAAAAGAACCATTTTGTTGTGCCATATCTGTTGCCACTTCTCTGCAAAAGTTTAAACAAATAAATTTAATAAATTAAAGTATTTAATCTTTAACCGAGTATAAAATAAGTAAAAAGTCATGAATACTTTAATACAGGTAAATGAGTAAAAATTCACGAAGACTTTAATCTCAAGAAGGATGTAGAAAATTCGGAGATATTTTCAAAACGGGAGTAGAAATCATTAGGATTTAGTCCCACCAGCAGAATAGAAGATAAACACATAAATATAAATTAAATTTCTTAAGCTTGTTAGAATCTTTGTTCTAAAATCAGTAAACTAGAATACCAATTAAATTGAAAAAATAAAAATAATGTAGAGCATTAGTTAAAATTAGAAACAAGAAATTATTCCAAGTGCAAAAACTTCACCGTGTGTCCTTAAGGAATATAATTCTCTTACTGTTGTTGTAACGACCCGACCGGTCGTTTTGAGTACTAGCGCTCCGTTCAGCAGTCGGAGGCCATGAACAGCTTCATTTCAGGTATAATGACTTGTACGCATGGTCGGAATTGAATTTCGGGAAGTCCAGAGTTGATTCGAGAAGAGAAATCTTAATTCGGGAACTTAAAGTTAAAAGAAAGAACTGGGATTGAAATTTTGAGTAAACGACCTCGGAATCAGGATTTGAAGGTTACACCAGGTTCGTATGATGATTTCAGACTTGGGCGTATGCCCGGTGCGGGTTTTGGATAACCCGGGAGTGTTTTGGTGCCTATTGTGGAAGTTAGCATTTTTGAAAAAAATCCATAGGTTTGGCTCGAAGTGCATTTCAGTGCTATCGATGTCCGTTTGGGATTCCGAGACTGGGAATAGCTCCGTATGGTGATTCTGGGGTTGGGAGCGCAACCGGAAGTGAATTCGGAGGTCCGTAGACCATTTTGAAGCCATTTGGCTAAAGTTAGAAGTTGAAGGTTTTTGGAAGGTTTGACCGGGGGGGTTGACTTTTTGATATCGGGGTCGGAATCAAATTCCGAAAGTTGGAGTAGGTCCGTAATGTCAATTATGATTTGCATGCAAAATTTGAGGTCAATCGGACGTGATTTGATAGGTTTAATCATCGAAAATAGAAGTTCGAAAGTTCAAAGTTCATAAAGCTTGAATTGAGGTGTAATTCGTGATTTAAGGGTTGTTTGATATGGTTTGAGGCCTCGAGCAAGTCCGTAATGCGTTTTGGGACTGGTTGGTGTGATTGGTTGGGGTCCCGGGGGCCTCGGGTGGATTCCGGGTGGTTAACGGATCAAAAATGAAATTTTGGAGAAGGCTGAAGGATCTGGTTGCTGGTGTTTCGCTTCTGCGGAAAAGGGACCACAGAAGCGGCACCGCAGAAGTGGATGGGGCGCCGCAGAAGCGGTTTAGGTTCAAGGCTTGAGAACCACAGATGTGGTCAAGGGCCCGCATAAGCGGGACCGCACCTGCGGTTGGCTCGTCGCAGAAGCGAAAGGGGCTGGGCCAGGGTTAAGCCGCAGAAGCGGCCTTTTATCCGCAAAAGCGGAGCCGCATAAGCATCTATAATTCCGCAGAAGCGGGAACGACTGAAGGCAGGAGCATGATTTAAGTCGTGATTTGGGTCATTTATCTCATATTTTTCATGGCTGGGGTGATTTTGGAGAGCTTCAAGGAGGGAATTTTCGTCGTCAATGTTAAGGTAAGTTATCCCCATTACTTTTGAGTTAAATACATCAATTACATATGGATTTAAGCATGGAAATTAGTGTAAATATTGCGGTTTTGGTTGGAAACCTAAAAAATTATAATCTTAGATGTTAGCCACGATCTTGAGTATGGAATTAAGAGAAAATTATATATTTGAGTTCCTAAGATCATGGTTAACCCTTATCTTCGAGAAATTTTGGATTCCGGGCACGTGGGCCCAAGGGCATTTTGGTCATTTCGCTAAATGGAGTTGGGAACTTGTATAATATGAATTGTTAACAAGTATTTGAGTATATTCTCATTAGTTTATCATTAATTGGCTAGTTTTGGTGCATTGTACATTGGTTCAAGCTTTCTAAAGGATGTAGAATGCCGGTTATGAGTCTTCGGAACGAGGTGAGTCTCCTTTCTAATTCTGTGAGGGGGAAATTACCCCATAGGTGAGTAAAATGGTTATGTGCTCCTATTTTTGGGGGGCTACGCATGTACGAGGTGATGAAAGTCCGTGCGTAGCTATTGTTATGCTATTGTCCGGGTAGTTAGGACTCAAAAGCATGTATACGTAGATTAACTGTGAACGCATTGGTAGCTTGAAACGCTCAACTCACATCGAATTAGTAAGTAAATTTCTAAAAGAATTAAACTTCATTTCTTAAATTGTTAAATGAAAATTGGTTTTATTTGAATAAATATTTCCCGATAAGTTCTTATGTGACTGATTGAGCATGTACTTTATGTGTGCCTGCGTCGCACGGATGATTCGCGAGTAGGATATGTGTTTAAATATGGAACGGGCCGAACGCCTCGGTGATAATAGATGCATCTATGATTCGTTCCGCTCGACCCTCGGCAGTGCATAATTTACATTCTGTTGGAGCGGGCCGTCGACTTCGGCGTGATTTGTGCATGTTTATTTGTTATTTAACAACTGCAAATGTGGGATTGACCCTATGTGGCTTGATATAAACTGATAAGGTAATAAATGATAGACTTTGGAAGCCCTTGATTTATTGTTGAAAGTGCTTACCTGTATTCCGGGCTTCACAATTAGGACTTTTATACAATTCCATGATTTTTCTCACATTTATAGAATATTGATAATTAACCTCTAGTGAGTGTCGAAATTGGCCATCTCGTCTCTACCCCTTCGGGATTAGGCGGATACTCACTGAGTACACGCTGATTACGTACTCATACTACACTTCTGTGTGCATTTTTGTTGCACGGGTACATATACACTTCTAGCAGCCTACTGGTGTAGCAACATGGATAACTCTGGGACTAGGTGAGCTGCAAATTGCGAGGCGACCCGCAGCTAGTGTAGTTCCTTTCAGTGCTTTAATTATTTATTTTCTGCCCACTGTATTCCGGACAGAAGTTGTATTTTATTTCACTTATCAGCAGTTGCTCATGCTCTTGTGACACCGGGTTCTGGGATGGTTTTTGAAAGATTTGATTTAATTGTTATTGTCAATTTGAATTGAAGCAAAAACCACTTATATATGAAAATGGAAGGGAATTTCTGGAACTTGATGTATTTTAAAATAGGATTTTAAATCGGTAATTCAATCGGCTTGCCTGACAGCGGTGTCCGGCGCCATCACGATCCTTAGTGGATTTTGAGTCGTGACAACATGGTATCAGAGCACTAGGTTCCCGTTGGTCTCACGAGGTATGAGCAAGTCTAGTAGAGTCTCGCGGTCGGTACGGAGACGTCTGTACTTATCCTCGGGAGGCTGCAGGACTGTTAGGAGTACTTCCCTTCTTGATTTCCTTATCGTGCGGTTCAATTTCTTCGAGGCTTATGCCTTTGATTTCTTCCTACTCAATCTTACATGGGCGCTTGTTATAAATCAAAAATTGAAGAATTGCAATGGCACTACAAATGTGGTGCGGGATAATTTTCCCGGTATAGTTGACTGGACTATTATAGTCACAGTTCGAAAGGAATTTACATTGTTTTAGCTCAGTAACAGAACTTCTTGTTTTAGCTCAGTAACAGAACTTCTAAGAGTCTTGAGGCTAGGCAGAGGTTGCCATGATGCACATGAGCGGTTATTTCCGCAGCGTTGTTGTAATGGTAGGATGTTGCCCATGCGTCGGGGCAGTGAATGAATTGAAGGGAGGTTTACTCAGTGTAATCAAAGGGATTCAGTATTTTTCTTATCCCCGGCAAGGGAAAGTCAATCGAACTAAGGATGGTCAGATGCGGACTAGTGAAAGTAATGAACGTGGTAGTT
Organism: Nicotiana glauca; assembly: GCA_026770625.1. Classification (NCBI taxonomy): domain Eukaryota; kingdom Viridiplantae; phylum Streptophyta; class Magnoliopsida; order Solanales; family Solanaceae; genus Nicotiana; species Nicotiana glauca. Next base: position 88,626 of record MU731749.1, read on the forward strand.
GCAAGCGTGAAGGAGTTCTCTTCTTTATTGGGGTGCGATCGTCCTAATTGGACGTATTAAGTTTGTTGATGTTATAACCTGCTACCATTCGCTTTATGGAGGGATATTGTGAAATACTATTGAAGATGCAACCGACAGATATCGCGGGATACGGTGGTTTAGGATTTAATCAATGTTTTAAATGTTGACGGTTCGATAAAGATGACCTTCAAAAGGGTTTAAGCCAGTAGAGATTTGTGGGCTCAAGTTCTATAAAGATGAATTTTATTAAGGTAACAACTAAGCAACAAGAGATGAAAAAGACATGTGGAAAGTGTCAGGCAGTGTTTTAAATTTCTAAAGGGTCAGGCTGAGGAAGCACAGGCCGAGCAGTTGATTGAAGAAGTGAGTTTGCCCAAAGTGGGAGAGCAGCGAAGCTGCGTAAGGGCTTGGTAATGAGAAAACTATGCACCTTAAGGGAGTCTGGAATGACTTGAGAATATAGGTGCTTGGTTATCGGCGCTTTCATATCTAATTTGAAGTGGGGATTTCAGCAACGGGAAGTGGAGGTCGATAGAATAACTCGAAGCATAGTATTGTTATGCGGCAGGAGATTGTGTATGACGGAAAGGAGCTGCTTGAAGTGAAGAAAGACGTAGCACGACTTTGAAGCGAAAGGATGTTGTCGCACATTTAATGGATGTCCAGAAGGGTGAATGGACTCGTACCGCTGGAGAGTGCGCTCGAACTCAGGATGGGTTATTGGGGTCATAGTGATGGTGCCCCATGCAACAGCGTTGGAAGGTGTCGGGGAGTGATTTCGATAGGTGGGGTATTCCGGTGAGAAGGGTAGCAGTCGCGTGGTTGGCGAGGCTCCTGCGAAGAGTTCTACTGGGTATGCAGCTAGGGGAATTGTTGTGTGAATGGTGTTAATGATTTGGAGAATACAATTGGGTTTCTACGGTAAGATATCGAGAATGCCAGCGATTGTGGTGCGAAGGTGGATGACGATTTAGAATATGAGAGATGGGGATTTACCTGGGAATTCCGAGAAATTGAGGTGGATGGTTGCGCTAGGTTTTGTCAACAAGAGATTAAGAATAATGGTGAACTCCAGAGTATTGTAATAATGGCTTCAAGCTAAGTGGGAGAGTCCTACCGCTTATGATTTGGGCTTCATGGTTAGCTACTTGCAAAGTTCCTGGTTAATATCGTGCTGAGGGGTTGTCTCAGCTACGGAAAACTACCATAAGTAGTAAAGATGTTCAATGGTTGGCCTTATGGCCTCATGTTCGAACTTGGGAAAGGATTCGGGATGTGTGCCTTGTATGGAAGCAGGTTTTAAAGGGAGTAATTCTGCTAGGTGCCTCGTCGAGAGGGTACTCCTGTGTTATGAGATCTATGTAGCCGATTATATTCGGGACCAAGTCAGAGCGGATGGCTCTCAGTAACGGTCCTAGTGAATTCAAGAGGTAAAGTGTGGTGCCTAATAATGTCGAGTTTATAGGCATAATTGAGGATCAAGCTTGGAAAGCAGCTTATGAGGAGTGGCACAGAATGTTTCGTGATAGTTGGCTTGTGGTGTAGACATTGAGAGGTACGAAATGGTTCGTAGGGGTTGGCGTGGTCTCGTGGTTCAAGGTCACTCGGGATGAGTGTAGATGGAGCGTGTTATGTGTTGAAGAGAACTGGTACTATTTCCAAAGCACTCAAGGATAAATTGGAATGAAAGGGGATTGATTAGCCACTGTTGAATTTGGACATGACGGGATTTGTGATCAGTTCATTCAGCGTGATCAACTTGTGTGTATGGTTTGTAGCGGTATGTATCAGGCTTGTCAGCCGCCGCAATTGATGTTATTCAGAAGACTTCTATTTCTAAGGCTCGTTGTGTAGAAGTAGATTTTGGAAAGGGTTATGGTGGCGTGGACCACTACTTGCAGAGTTGCAAATTCTGCAGTTATGGAAACTTACCTATGTGTTGATGTGATTCTCCTGAAGTGAGTAAAGTGCAAATTCTTAAATGACGAAGTGTTAAGATATTAATGATTTAGGAGTTATGGTGAAAAATCATGTTCTATCGTATATTGGCACGTTGGGTGCAGTGAGTAGCGTGGAAATTCAAAGTGAGGATCAAGGTTGCAGTTCGGTGTTGACGAGGATGTCACGGGCTCGGATAAGCAAGGAAAGGGTTGAATGATTAGAGTAAATTGGTATTGGCTTCAGAGTCACCTAAGATCGATGTTTGTGAAAAAGGCTTGTATCCTGGTTAAGAATTCTTGATCGCTTTTCAGCGTTGGTGCGACCGATGGTTGGAATGAGCAGACTTGATATTTATTTCAGAAGATTGTGGGAGCGTGTCCCACGGGAAGATTTTGTAAGTGTGGCATGTAGTCACTTGATTGACTAAAGAGTTAATCAAGAATAAGGATTGTGGTAATAACATTTATTTGAGAAACTATGCCTGGAGGGCACTTTGTTATTGGGTTGTGAAGTTGCTCCGGGTATACCGGTTGTTCTTATGTGTCATGAGGAAAAGAGAGTTACTATGGACCTTTGAAAGGTTATTAGCCAAGTTGGTACAATTAGAAATCGGCTTGAGATCAGTAGATCGAATTATATGTGAACAGGGCCTTATATCAGGCTAGTTGTGTATGTGTCAGCGAGCATTCCTTATGGAGGAACAGACAGGGTGTTAGTCTGTCATCAGCTATCCCAGGTAATGGTGTATTGCGCCGTATGAGTTGTGAGATGGCTTGGTAAATTTTTATGTCTTAAGATTCCACGTGGCGATGATGTTATGTGAGCGGAATGGCTCTTGAGATTCAGATTGTATATCGCACCTTAGTTGTGCTTGAGTTTGTAGCCTATAGCGCTATGTGTTTCCTCAGGGATGGTATTATTCACTTAGCGTGCTTACGATAGAAATTCGATATTTTTATTGTAATGAGCAAATTTAGCTCGAAGTGCAATCTCCTTATGTGAGATCTATTTGTGGATCGGGTGGCACGCCGCCATGAGTATGTTATTTGGATCGGGTTGTGCGCCGCAACAGTGTGATGTCGAGTCTAGTTTTCTATATGCTATTCCTTTATGTGCTTCGTTTCCTATCTTCTAAGGGAAGTCCGTATTAGTGCGGGGTTCAGATAATTCCTTCTAGAATTTGATTCCCTATTTGTGTTGCATTCGAATTGGTGGCTTATTGGCGCATGGTAGCATCATATGAGGTTTTAAAAATTTCTCGGGTGGCTTAGTGCTTGATCAGTTGTATCGGATGGGACGAGATCCCTCGATCAAGGATTCTGTGCAATCCAGTTATATGAGGTATGTTATGGATATAAGACCATTATTGGATTCAAAATGACGGGAAGGCCTTATCGGGAGTGTAGACCTGATGTGTTGTTGGCTCAGCAATTGATTATGAATATTGGTACATCCCTTCCATCGTGGCGGTATGATAAAGGTTAGAGTAAGGCCTGTATGTGTCACGGGGTGCAACGGGAGCATCGGATCAGTAGAATTTTGGCTAAGTTGATCAGAGAATATTACTGTGGTTCTGTGGATTTAGTGTTGCAAAATAAGAAATTCGGCGAAGTTATGCCGTTATGTTTGAGTGCGGCGCGTAGTGATCGACATGGTGATCGTATATTGGAAACAGGCCTAGCATAGGATTCAAGATGTTGGAACCGGGCTCTAAGGCTATGGGCTTGAATAAAAAGGGAGCATTTTCAAAATTTATCGTGCTTAGGTGCTCAGCTAAGTTGTGGTAGCACGGGAAGGTGCGTGAGGTGCTAACCAGTAATTTCAGACTACTCCAGTACAGTTCTCAACACATTCGAGGACGAATGTATGTTTAAGTGGGAGAGAATGTAACGACCCGACCGGTCGTTTTGAGTACTAGCGCTCCGTTCAGCAGTCGGAGACCATGAACAGCTTCATTTTAGGTATAATGACTTGTACGCGTGGTCGGAATTGAATTTCGAGAAGTCCGGAGTTGATTCGAGAAGAGAAATCTTAATTCGGGAACTTAAAGTTGAAAGAAGGAATTGGGATTGGAATTTTGAGTAAACGACCTCGGAATCGGGATCTGAAGGTTCCAGCAGGTTCGTATGATGATTTCGGACTTGGGCGTATGCCCGGTGCGGGTTTTGGATAACCCGGGAGCATTTTGGCGCCTATTGTGGAAGTTAGCATTTTTGAAGAAATTCCATAAGTTTGGCTCGAAGTGCATTTCAGTGTTATCGATGTCCGTTTGGGATTCTGAGACTAGGAATAGCTCCGTATGGTGATTCTGGGGTTGGGAGCGCGACCGGAAGTGAATTCGGAGGTCCGTAGACCATTTTGAAGCCATTTGGCTTAAGTTAGAAGTTGAAGGTTTTTGGAAGGTTTGACCGGGGGGTTGAATCTTTTATATCGGGGTCGGAATCAAATTCCAGAAGTTGGAGTAGGTTCGTAATATCAATTATGATTTGCGTGCAAAATTTGAGGTCAATCGGACGTGATTTGATAGGTTTAATCATCGAAAATAGAAGTTGGAAAGTTCAAAGTTCATAAAGCTTGAATTGAGGTGTAATTCATGAATTAAGCGTTGTTTGATATGGTTTGAGGCCTCAAGCAAGTCCGTAATGCGTTTTGGGACTGGTTGGTGTGATTGGTTGGGGTCCCAGGGGCCTCGGGTGGATTCCGGGTGGTTAACGGATCAAAAATGGAATTTTGGAGAAGGCTGAAGGATCTGGTTGCTAGTGTTTCGCTTCTGCGGAAAAGGGACCGTAGAAGCGGCAACGCAGAAGCGGACTGGGCACCGCAGAAGCGGTTTAGGTCCAAGGCTTGAGAACCGCAGATGCGGTCAAGGTTCCGCATAAGCGGGACTGCACCTGCTGTTGGCTCGTCGCAGAAGCGAAAGGGGCTGGGCCAGGGTTAAGCCGCAAAAGCGGAGCCGCATAAGCGGCTATAATTCCGCAGAAGCGGAAACGACTGAAGGCAGGAGCATGATTTAAGTCGTGATTTGGGTCATTTCTCTCATATTTTTCATGGCTGGGCGATTTTGGAGAGCTTCAAGGAGGGGATTTTCGTCGTCAATGTTAAGGTAAATTATCCCCATTACTTTTGAGTTAAATACATCAATTACATATGGATTTAAGCATGGAAATTAGTATAAATATTGGGGTTTTGGTTGCAAATCTAGAAATTTATAATCTTAGATTTTAGCCACAATTTTAAGTATGGAATTAAGAAAAAATTATATATTTGAGTTCCTAAGATCATGGGTAACCCTTATCTTCGAGAAATTTTGGATTCCGGGCACGTGAGCCCGAGGGCATTTTGGTCATTTCACTAAATGGAGTTGGGAACTTGTATAATATGAATTGTTAACAAGTATTTGAGTATATTCTCATTAGTTTATCGTTAATTGGCTAGTTTTGGTGCATTGTACGTTGGTTCAAGCTTTCGGAAGGATGTAGAATGCCGGTTATGAGCCTTCGGAGCGAGGTGAGTCTCCTTTCTAATTCTGTGAGGAGGAATTACCCCATAGGTGAGTAAAATGGTTATGTGCTCCTATTTGTAGGGGGCTATGCACGCACGAGGTGACGAGAGTCCGTGCGTAGCTACTGTTATGCTATTGTCCGAGTAGTTAGGACTCAAGAGCATGTATACATGGATTAACTGTGAATGCATTGGTAGCTTGAAACGCTTAACTCACATCGAATTAGTAAGTAAATTTCTAAAAGAATTAAACTTCATTTCTTAAATTGTTAAATGAAAATTAGTTTTATTTGAATAAATATTTCCGGATAAGTTCTTATGTGACTGATTGAGCATGTACTTTATGTGTGCCTGCATCGCACGGATGATTCGCGAGCAAGATATGTGTTTAAATATAGAACGGGCCGAATGCCTCAGTGATAATAGATGCATCTATGGTTCGTGCCGCTCGACCCTCGGCAGTGCACAATTAACATTCTGTTGGAGCGGGCCGTTGACCTCGGCGTGATTTGCGCATGTTTATTTGTTATTTAACAACTGCAAATGTGGGATTGGCCCTATGTGGCTTGATATAAACTGATAAGGTAATAAATGATAGACTTTGAAAGCCCTTGATTTATTGTTGAAGGTGCTTACCTGTATTCTGGGCTTCACAATTAGGACTTTTATACAAATCCATAATTTTTCTCACATTTATAGAATATTGATAATTGACCTCTAGTGAGTGTCGAAATTGGCCATCTCGTCTCTACCCCTTCTGGATTAGGCGGATACTCACTGAGTACACGTTGATTACGTACTCATACTACACTTTTGTGCACTTTTGTTGCACAGGTATATATACACTTCTAGTAGCCTACTGGTGTAGCAACATGGATAACTCTGGGACTAGGTGAGCAGCAAATTGCGAGGCGACCCGCAGCTAGTGTAGTTCCTTTCAGTGCTTTAATTATTTATTTCATGTCCACTTAACAGAAGTTGTATTTTGTTTCACTTATCAGTAGTTGCTCATGCTCTTGTGACACCGGATTCTGGGATGGTTTTTGAAAGATTTGATTTAATTGTTATTGTCAATTTGAATTGAAGCAAAAACCACTTATTTATGAAAATGGAAGGGAATTTCTGGAAATGTATTTTAAAAGAGGATTTTAAATCGGTAATTCAATCGGCTTGCCTGACAGCGGTGTCCGGCGCCATCATAATCCTTAGTGGATTTTGGGTCGTGACAGTTGTCCAAGATATAGATTAATTTCTTTCAGGATAGAATAAAAAAAAATTATCCTGTTATAACAACACCTCAAATTATTGAACTTTGGCAAACTCAAATGACGAAACAAATCACACTTGATACTTACTTTTATTTTGGAAAAATAATGTAGATAAGAGAGGAATAATTTTAAGAATTTTCAGTGTTTTAAAAATGAGACCAAACTTCTAAATTTATATGCAATAAAAAAATAAAATAAAAAGGTGCAATCCAAAAGATGCTTTTTCCATTCACACTTTAAAAACCCAACAAATTATGCATAAAGAGCAAATACTCAATTAATTTGTATGATATTTACAAACTAATTTGAGTGATTTATGGTTTTGCTAGCTTACTACAGCTATGTTGTACATCAGCAGCATTGTCGTTTTTTTTTTAAGAGAAGAAATTTTGCTCCTCTTAACTGATTTTGGTCTCGTTAAATTACCTGCAGTTTTAGTACTTTATGCATTTTCTTTGCCCAAATTTGTGCAAATATATCAACACCTATTGAAAGGATAAGACAATTTGAAAAGAAAAAAAAAATAACACCAAGTATTTACGTTAACTTATTATCTTATTATGGTTAGTGATAAAATTGATGTGAGAACATGTATGAATTACCTATGATTAAGTTATGATAATTTTGTAAAGACACATGTCATGTGTTTATTAAGATTAGAAAAAACTAGGGCTGTCTAAGGGGAGGAAGTACCCGGAACCGGTCTGGTCTGTACTGATACCGGTATCACTTCTTCCCTGCCCGGTTGGGGATAGAGGTAGGGGATTTAGGCAAAGGAAACGGGTATTGGGAGGATATCGGAAAAAGTACTGGTATAACCGATCCGGTTGGTACCCTTAAAGTACTGAACCGGTAATGTAACGACCTGACAGGTCATTTTGAGTCCTAGTGCATCATTTAGCAGTCTGAGACCATGAACAACTTTATTTCAGGTATTACGACTTGTACGCGTGGTCGGAATTGAATTGCGGGAAGTTCAGAGTTGATTTGGAGAGAGAATTCTCATTTCGGAAGCTTAAAGTTGAAAGAATTAACTAGGATTTAATTTTTGAGTAAATGACCTCGGAATCGGGATCTAAAGGTTCCAGCAAGTTCGTATGATGATTTTGGAAGTGGGCGTATGCCCGGATCGGGCTTTGGATGACCCCGGGAGCGTTTTGGCGCCTATTGTGGAAAGTAGCATTTTGAAAGAAATTTCATAAGTTTGGGTTGAAGTGCATTTCAGTGATATCGATGTCCGTTTTGGATTCCAAGTCTGGGAGTAGCTCCGTATGTTGATTTTATAATTGGGAGCGTGATCGGAAATTGAATTCGGAGGTCCGTATGTCATTTTGAAACTATTTGGCTAAAAATAGAAATTTGAAGGTTTTTCAGAAGTTTGACTGGAAGTTGGACTTTTTGATATCGGGGTCGGATTCCAATTCCGGAAGTTGTAGTAAGTTCTTAATATCAAATATAACTTGTGTGAAAAATTTGAAGTCAATTGGATGTGATTTGATAGGTTTCGGCATCGAAAGTAGAAGTTTGAAGTTCTAAAGTTCATAAAGCTTGAATTGGAAATTGATTCATGATTTTAGCATTGTTTGGTATGATTTGAGGCCTTGATCAGGTCAGTGTTATGTTATGGAGTGGGTTGGTGTGATTGGACGGGGTCCGGGGGGCCTCGGGTGTGTTTCGGGTTGTATCGTGCTCTTATTTGATATTTCAACGTCGTTTCTTTGGACATAGAGGGGTACCATATTAAGAAAATGAGCTCAAAATTAAGTTTTTATTTAACCATTAGATCCGTATCATAATTACGGAGCAATAGAAAAAAGAATCATCGAATTTGGACATCGTATGAGGAAGTTATGCTCATTTTTGTGTCGGGAAAAACTGCAGCTTCTGGTATGGTCACAATTGCGAACATAACCATCGCAATTGCGATGCCCGGTTCACAATTGCGAACTTTTTGTCGCAAATGCGACCCTTTCCAGCCCTTATTTGTTCGCAATTGCGAAGGCCTTCTTCGCTTTTGCGAGGGTTCACAAATGCGACATCTGCGGCTTGATTTTAGCTGTGTAACTCGAGTTTTTGCTTCATTTTATCATATTTTGAACCCTAGGTCCGAAATGAGCGATTCTGAGAGTGGATTTTCGTATCAAATCATTGGGTAAGTTCCTATAACTAATTTTCAATTATATTTTGTGATTATACCTTAGATTCAACATTAAAATTCATGAGAATCTAAAGGAAAATTTGTGGTTTTAAAGAAAAAACCTAGAAATTGAGATTTTTGGATTTTGACCACGATTTTGGGCATGGAATTGAGAACAAATTATATATTTGAGTTTGTGAAGCTATGGATAAACTTATTCTTCGAAAATTTTGGAAATCCGGGCACGTGGGCCCAAGGGCATTTTCGTCAACTTTTTGATCGGGTTTAGGAATGGTTATAAATTAGGTTGTAATGAATAATTAAGTATATATTAATGGATTTATATCATTATTGGCTAGCTTTGGAGCTTCGCTCATCGATTTGAGTCTTTGGAAGGGCGTGGAATGCCAGTTAAGGATCTTCGGAGCGAGGTGAGTCTCCTTTCTAACATTGTAAGAGGAAATTGTCCCCATAGGTAAATTGATTGGTTATGTGCTCCTATTTACGGGGGCTATGTACGCACGAGGCGAGGAGAGTCCGTACGTAGCTACTATTATGCTATTGTCCGGGTAGTATAGGACCCAAAAGCATGCTATACTTGGATTAATTGTAAACCTATTGACAGCTCGAATTTCTTAAACCACATCGAATTAATGAATAAAGTTCAGAAAGGATTAAACTGCTTTTCCTAAATTGTTAAAAGAGAAATTAGCTTTTATTTGAATAAATATTCCCTGATAAATTCTTAATTTGCTATTTGAGCATGTATTTCTATGTGTACCTGCATCGCATGCATGATTCGCGAGCAGGGTGATTGTTTAATTTATGTTGACCACGTCGCATGGATAGTTCGCGAGTGGGGTAATAGATGCATCTATGGTTCGTGTCGTTCGACCCTCGGTAGTGCACAGTTTATTTCCTGTTGGAGCGGGTCGTACGCCTCAGCATGATTTGTGCATGCTTGTATTGCTACCCTGAACTTATTAAAGTTGTTATTGCCTTTTTATGGCTTGAGAATATTTGGACAAATAATGACAACAAATTTTGGAAGTTTCCTACAAAGGAAATAATTGTTTATTAGTTTTCCTCTATTGGATTAAAAATCATGTTTATTGAAATCCACGATTTAGTGTATTATTGACATCATTATTGGACCCCTAGTAAGTGTCGAAATCGACCATCTCGTCTCTACTTCTTCGAGATTAGACGGGATACTCATTGAGTACACATTATTTCCGTACTTATACTACACTTCTGTGTTTTTTTTTGGCACAAGTATATGTAACTCTAGTGTCCTACTGGGTGTAGCAGCACGGATGATTGGGGGACTAGGTGAGTTGCATTATGCGAGGCGGTCCGCAGCTAGCATATTCCTTTCTAGTAAATTGTATTTACTTTCTGTTCGCCGTATTCCGGATGGATGTTGTATTTTATTTCCTTCTTAGTAAATGCTCATGCACTCGTGACACCAGGTTCTGGGATGGTTAAAATATTTTTGTATTAATTGCTTATTATTTAATTTAAATTGAATCCGTTATCTTTTTATTTATGAAAAATTGAAGGCAAATCTTAGTTTTCAAGATTGTTAAAAATGAGAACTTCATCAGGTAATTTGGTTGGCTTGCCTGACAGCAGTGTCCAGCGCTATCGCGATCCTTAGTGGATTTTGAGTCGTTACAATATAGTATCAGAGCACTAGGTTCCTAGGGTCTCACGAGTCATGAGCAAGTTTAGTAGAGTCTCGCGGATCGGTACGGAGACGTCTGTACTCATCCTCGGGAGGCTGCAGGACTGTTAGCAGTACTTCCCTTCTTGATTCCTCATCGTGCGATTTGATTCCTTTGAGGCTTATGCCTTCTGTTTCTTTCCTACTCAATCTTATGCGATGCAAAGCGCTTGCTATTCATCGAGAATTGAAGAATTGTAATGATAATATAAATATGGTACGAGATATTTCTCCTCGTATAGCCGTCTGAGCTATTATCGTCGCCTTGTGGAAGGATATTTTATTATTTCAGCCCAGTAATGGTACTTCTGAGGGCTCTAAGGCTAGGCACAAGTTGCCATGATGCTTATGAACGATTGTTACGCAATAGTGATATGATGGTAGGATGTTGCCCACGTGACGGGGCAGTGAATGACTTGAAGGGAGGTTTACTCAGTGCATAATCTAGAGATTCAGTATTTTATTTTCAGCAGGGGAAACGCAATCGGGCTGAGAATGTGCAAATTTGGGATGGTAGAGTAATGAAACTTGGTACATGCGAGAGTGGTGGAGCTTTCTTCTATGAGTGGATGTCGTTGTCCTAATTAAATGCACTAAGTTCGCCGGTGTTGCGATCTTCTTCAATTCGCCTTTGGAGCAAGCTATTATGAAAAGGTATCAGAAATGCGGCTGTCAGATATCGTAGGGTGCGGTAGTTCAGGGTTGAATTAGTGTTTCTAATATCGGTGGTATGAGAAAGATGATCTTCCGAAAGGTGTAAAGTTAGCAGCAATTGCGGGTTCAAGTGCCACGATGATAGATTTTATTTAAGGCAACAACTAAGCAGCAAAGGATAAGGAAAGACATGTGGGAGGTGTCAGGCGGTGACTAAAATTTCTAGAAGGCCGAGTTTAAGAGGCCAAGGGTCGAGTAATCGATTAAGGGTATGGGTTCCGCCAAAGTGGGAGAGTGGTGGAGTTGCACATAGGCTATTATGCAACAGGAGGTTTGATATAACGGGAAGGAGCTGCTGGAAAAGAAGAAGGGTACAATATAACTTTGAATTGAGAGGATGTTGCCACAAATTTATTTGATGTCCACGAGGGGTGAATGGACTTGTGCAACTAGAGAGTGAGTTCGGACTCAGGTGGGTTATTCCCTGTGAGCAGGTTAGCGTTCGCATAGTTGGCGAAGCTTCTGTAAAGAATTTTGTTGGTTATGCATCAAAGAGATCGGTCGTGCGAATGTGGGTGATGATTCAGAGTATTAAAAAAAGGGGGCCTTACATAAAGAATCCGAGAATTTAGGCGGTTGATTGTGCAAGGTTATGTCAATAAGAGATAAGGAATCCCGGTGAGTTCCAGAGTTATATAATAGTAGCTTCAAGCTAAGTGGGAGAGTCCCACCGCCTATGATTGGGTTTCATGGTTAACCATTTGCGAGGTTTTCTGGTTGTTAGCATATTTTTGGGTTATTTCGGCTACGGGAAAAGAACATAAATGGTAATTTGAGCAAAGGAATTGTTAAAGGGTGCTGTGGTTGGCCTTATTGGCTCATGTTCAGACTTGGGGAAGGATTCAGGATTGTGCTTTGTAAAGATGCGGGATCCAACGGAAGTGATTCCTCCAGGTGCTTCACCAATAGGGTATTCATGTGATAGAAGATTCATGGAGTTTATTACATTCGGGTCCAAGTCAGAGCGGGTGGCTCTCAACAACGGTCCTAGTGAATTCAAAGGATAATATGTGATGCCTAACAATTTCGAGCCTATATACGGTTAAGAATCAAGGTTGATAGCAGCCTATGAGAAGGGGCACAGAATGTCTATGATGTTTTAACTTGCGATGTAGCAATTGGGAGGTACGAATTAGTTCGTGGGATTTGAGATAACATGGTCTCGTGATTCAGGGTCACTCGGGATGAGTGCGGATGGAGTGTGTCAAGTGTTGAATGGAGTTATCATTGTTTCTATGGCAATTAAGGATGAATTGGAAGAAGAGGGATTGGTTAGACATAGTCGATATGGCGTATTGCTGGTAGTGAGCAGTTCTTTCAGTGTGATCGAGTTATGCAAGTGAATTGTGATGGTGCATGCGAGGCTTGTGGCTGCCGTAGTCGGTGGTGTTCAGAAAGTATTCTACTGTTATGACTTGATACGTGGAGGTGGGCCCCGGAAGGTCAATGGTGGCTTAGACTACTACTTAAAGATTTTCATGTTCTACGGTTATGAGAATTCACCTGTGTGTTGCTATGGTTCTCCTGGAGTGAGTTAAGTGAAAAGCTTTTATATGATAAAGTGTTAGCCCGATAGTGGTTCCGGAGCTATGATGAAAAGCGTGTTCTATCGTATATTGGCATGTTAGGTGTAGTGAGTGGTATAGAATTTGAAGTAAAGATCAAGGTAACAGCTTGGTGTGGACAAGGATGTCACAATCTCGGATGAGCAGGAAAGGAGTTTTGGTGTTTAAGGTAAGTTGGTATTGTCTTCAACGTCACCTAAGATCAGTATTTTGTGAAAAGGGCTTTGCCTCTTGGTTAATGATTCTTGGTCACTTTTCAGCGTAGGTGTGGCCGGTAGTTTGGATATGCGGACCCGTTATTCATTTCGGAAGGTTGTGGGAGCGTGTCCCACAGGAAGATTGTATAAGTGTGACATGTAGTCACTTGGTTGATTAAAGATTTAAACCAAGTATGAGGATTGTGGTAATATCATTAACTTGAGAATTTATGCCTGGAGGGCACTCTGTTTATTAGGTTATGAGCTATAGAGGTTCGCTTCGGTTATGAGGGTTGTTCTTATGTGTTATGAGAAAAGGGGAGTCATTATGGACCTTTGAAAAGTTATTAGCCTAGATGGTGCAATTAGAAATCGGCTTGAGATCAGTAGATTGATTTATATGTGAACAGGGGCTTATATCAGGCCAGATGTGTTCATCTCAGCAATACGCTCCTTATGGAAAGGAGTCAGGGTGTTATTTCGTTGTCAGCTATTTCATGTAATGATGTATTGCGTCATGCGAGTGGTGAGACGGCTTGGTGAATTTATTATGTGTTGAGGTTCGCATAGAGATGAGGTTATATGAGCAGGATGGCTCTTGAGATTCAGATCATATGTCGCACTTCAGTTGTGCTCGAGTTTGTGGATTATAGCATTATATGTCTCCCCAGGGAATGGTATTATACACTTAGCGTGTTTATGACTGATATTCAATATTTTGTTGTAATGAGCAATTTAGCTCAATGTACATCTCCTTATGTGAGTTCCATGTGTGGATCGGGTGGCACGCCGCCATGGTTATGTTATTTGGATTGGGTGGCATGCCGCCATGGTTATGATTGCTCAGATCGGGTTGCATGCTGTAACAGTGTGATGTTCAGTGTAGTTCCCCATATCTGTTCATTGTGTTCTGTTTCCTATTTTCTGAAGGAAGCTCATATTAGCTATGCGCCCGCGTCGCATGTATGATTCGCGAGCAGGGTAGTTGAAATTCCTTTTCAGAGTGCATTTTTCTTTTTGTATCGCATTCTAATTGGTAGCCTATTGGCACATTGTGGCATCATATTAGACTTCTGATTATGTCTGGGTGGCTTATTGCCTGAGCAGTTCGTACTGGGTGAGACGAGATCATTGGATTTAGGATCAGTTCAATCTGACTATATAAAGTATATTATGGAGCTAAGACCAATATTTGGTTCAGAGTATGATGATGGTTCTTTTCAGGAGTATAAACCTAATGATTTGTTGATTCGGCAGCCAATTATGAATTTCTACACATCTCTTCTGTCATGGCGGTATTGTAAGAGCTAGAGTAAGAGCTATGCATATTATGAGGTGCGTTGTGAGCATCAGAGTCATGGAATTTCGACTAAATTGATCAGAGAATGTTATTGTGACCCTATGAGTAAAATGGTGCAAGGTGTGAATACAGCTAAGGTATGCAGTCACATCATGGTACTGCGTGTAGTGATTGATATGATGAGTGTATGTTGGAAACAGGTCGGGCATAGAATTTCGGGTGTTGGAATTAGGCTCTAAGACTTATTTGCTTGAATCAAGGGAATATATTCAGAATTGATCGAGCTAATGTGCTCAACTGAGTTGTGGTAGCACGGGAAGGTGCATGAGGTATTAAATAGTGAATTCAGACTACTTCAGTGTAGTTCTCAGCACGTTCGAGGACGAACGTAGGTTTAAGTGGGAGAGAATGTAACGACCTGACAGGTCATTTTGAGCCCTAGTGCGTCGTTTAGCAGTCTGAGGCCATGAGCAGCTTCATTTCAGGTATTATGACTTGTACGCATGGTCGGAATTGAATTGCGGGAAGTTCAGAGTTGATTTGGAGAGAGAATTCTCATTTCGAAAGCTTAAAGTTGAAAGAATGAACTAGGATTGGATTTTTGAGTAAACGACCTCGAAATTGGGATCTGAAGGTTCCAGCAGGTTTGTATGATGATTTCGGACTTGGGCGTATGCCCGGATCGGGCTTTGGATGACCGGGGATCGTTTTGGCGCATATTGTGGAAAGTAGCATTTTGAAAGAAATTTCATAAGTTTGGGTTGAAGTGCATTTCAGTGATAACAATGTCCGTTTGGGATTCCGAGTCTGGGAGTAGCTCCGTATGATGATTATGGAGTTGGGAGCGTGATCGGAAAGTGAATTCGGAGGTCCGTAGATCATTTTGAAACCATTTGGCTAAAGATAGAAATTTGAAGGTTTTTCAGAAGTTTGACCGGAAGAGTGACTTTTTGATATAGGGGTCGGATTCCGATTCCGGAAAATGGAGTAGGTCTGTAATGTCAAATATGACTTGTGTGAAAAATTTAAAGTCAATCGGACGTGATTTGATAGGTTTCAGCATCGAAAGTAGATATTTGAAGTTCTAAAGTTTATGAAGCTTGAATTGGAGGTTGATTCATAATTTTAGCGTTGTTTGGTATGTTTGAGGACTTGAGAAGGTCCGTATTATGTTATGGAGTGGGTTGGTGTGATTGGACGGGGTCCCGGAGGCCTCGGGTGTATTTCGGGTTGTATCAACTTGTCGTTTTTTGGGATATAAAAGGGTACCATCTTAAGAAAATGAGCTCAAACTTAAGTTTTTATTAAACCATTATATCCGTATCGTAATTACGAAGCCATAGCAAAAAGAATCATCGAATTTGGACATTGTATGAGGAAGTTATGCTCATTTTTGTGTCGGGAAAAACTGCTACTTCTGGTATGGTCGCAACTGCGAACATAACCATCGCAATTGCGATGCCCTGTTCGCAATTGCGATGCCCTATTCGCAATTGCGAACTTTTTGTTGCAAATGCGACCCTTTCCGGACCTTCTTTGTTCGCAATTGCGAAGGCCTTCTTCGCTTTTGCGAAGGTTCGAAATTGCGAACCCTGGATCGCAAATGCGACATTTGCAGCTTGATTTTAGCTGTGTAACTCGAGTTTTTGCTTCATTTTATTATATTTTGAACCCTAGGTACGAGAATGCGCGATTTTGAGAGTGGATTTTTGTATCAGATCATTGGGTAAGTTCCTCTAACTAATTTTCAATTATATTTTGTGATTATACCTTAGATTTACATCAAAATTCATGAGAATTTAAAGGAAAATTTGGGGTTTTAAAGAAAAAAACCTAGAAATTGAGATTTTTGGATTTTGACCACGATTTTGGGCATGGAATTGAGAATAAATTATATATTTGAGTTTTTGAAGATATGGGTAAACTTATTCTTCGAAATTTTGGAAATCCGGGCACGTGGGCCCGAGGGCGTTTTTATCAACTTTTCGATCGGGGTTAGGAATGGTTATAAATTGGATTGTAATGAATAATTAAGTATATATTAATGTATTGGTATCATTATTGGCTAGCTTTGAAGCTTCGCTCATCGATTTGAGTCTTTGGAAGGGCGTGGAATGCCGGTTATGGATCTTCGGAGTGAGGTGAGTCTCCTTTCTAACCTTGTAAGAAGGAATTGTCCCCATAGGTAAATTAATTGGTTATGTGCTCCTATTTGTGGGGTCTACGTATGTACGAGGTGACGAGAGTCCGTGCGTAGCTACTATTATGCTATTGTCCGAGTAGTATAGGACCCAAAAACATGATATACTTGGATTAATTGTAAACCTATTGACGACTCGAATTGCTTAAACCACATCGAATTAATGAATAAAGTTCAGAAAGGATTAAACTTCTTTTCCTAAATTGTTAAAAGAGAAAGTGGCTTTTATTTGAATAAATATTCCTTGATAAATTCTTAATTTGCTATCTGAGCATGTATTTCTTTGTGTAGCTGCATCGCATGCATGATTCGCGAGCAGGGTGATTGTTTAATTTATGTTGACCGCGTCGCATGGATAGTTCGCGAGCAAGGTAATAGATGCATCTATGGTTCGCGTTGTTCGACCCTCAACAGTGCACAGTTTATTTCCTGTTGGAGAGGGCCGTACGCCTCGGCATGATTTGCGCATGCTTGTATTGCTGCCCTGAACTTATTAAAGTTGTTATTGCCTTTTTATGGCTTGAGAATATTTGGACAAATAATGACAAGAAATTTTGGAAGTTTCCTATAAAGGAAATAATTGTTTATTAGTTTTCCTCTATTGGATTAAAAATCATATTTATTGAAATTCACGATTTAGTGTATTATTGACATCATTATTGGACCCCTAGTAAGTGTCGAAGTCGACCATCTCGTCTTACTTCTTCGAGATTAGACGGGATACTCATTGAGTACACGTTGTTTTCGTACTCATACTACACTTCTGTGCATTTTTTTATTGCACAGGTATATGCAACTCTAGTGGTCTACTGGGCGTAGCAGCACGGATGATTCGGGGACTAGCTGAGTTGCATTATTCGAGGCGGTCCGCAGCTAGTATAGTCCTTTCTAGTAAATTGTATTTTACTTTCTGTCTGTCGTATTCCGGACGGATATTGTATTTTATTTCCTTCTTAGTAAATGCCCTGACACCAGGTTCTGGGATGGTTGAAATATTTTGTATTAATTGCTTATTTTCAAGATTGTTTAAAATGAGAACTTCATCAGGTAATTTGGTTGGCTTGCCTGACAGCAGTGTCCGGCGCTATCGCGATCCTTAGTGGATTTTGAGTCATGACAAGTTTAGTAGAGTCTCGCGGATCGGTACGGAGACGTCTGTACTCATCCTAGGGAGGCTGCAGGACTGTTAGCAGTACTTCCCTTCTTGATTCCTCATCGTGCGATTTGATTCCTTTGAGGCTTATGCCTTCTGTTTCTTTCCTACTCAATCTTATGCAATGCAAAGCGCTTGCTATTCATCGAGAATTGAAGAATTGTAATGATAATATAAATATGGTACGAGATATTTCTCCTCGTATAGCCGTCTGAGCTATTATCGTCGCCTTGTGGAAGGATATTTTATTTCAGCCCAGTAACGGTACTTCTGAGGGCTCTAAGGCTAGGCACAAGTTGCCATGATGCTTATGAACGATTGTTACGCAGTAGTGATATGATGGTAGGATGTTGCCCACGTGACGGGGCAGTGAATGACTTGAAGGGAGGTTTACTCAGTGCATAATCTAGAGATTCAGTATTTATTTTCAGCAGGGGAAAGGCAATCGGGCTGAGAATGTGCAAATTTGGGATGGTAGAGTAATGAAACTTGGTACATGCGAGAGTGGTGGAGCTTTCTTCTATGAGTGGATGTCGTTGTCTTAATTAAATGCACTAAGTTCGCCGGTGTTGCGATCTTCTACAATTCGCCTTTGGAGCAAGCTATTATGAAAAGGTATCAGAAATGCGGCTGTCAGATATCGTAGGGTGCGGTAGTTCAGGGTTGAATTAGTGTTTCTAATATCGGTGGTATGAGAAAGATGATCTTCCGAAAGGTGTAAAGTTAGCAGCAATTGCGGGTTCAAGTGCCACGATGATAGATTTTATTTAAGGCA